>JAZGTK010000910.1:0-48966 GCA_036877625.1 Ambastaia sidthimunki
AAGATGGTTATATGTCTAGTAGTCTAATAGTAGACGAGTCATCTAATCAGTTTTTAGCAATTTACTTTGTGTAAAAAAATGTATAGGCTACAGCAATATTAATTCATTTTATACGCTATGTGTGTGTGTGTGATCTTAAGTGTGTGATATTAATATTACAGTATGTGATTGTATTAATAAATAGTGAGTTTACATAAAGTAAACCCCGAAATTATAGTGTTGTTCAGTGTTATTTTATTAAATAAATAAATGAATTAACATATCTGTGCCTTAATAAAAAAAACTTTTAGATATTTAACATGTAAACCCTGACTTGTTTGTAGAACCCCTGATGGTTGAATTTATATATGCAAAGACAGACAGATGTTTAGAGATACCTGCAGCCAGTGGAAGAGGCAGGTTGATCCCTGATTATAGACCTGCTCTATCTGGAAGGTCTGGCTGAAGTTGAGGGTGATGGTGAAGCCTGGCTGCACAGAGATGCTGTAGATACAGTCCAGATCAAGTGGGGAGGAGTCTGGATACCCAGGACTGGAGATGGTGCCCTCTGGTTCACTGAACACCCCACCTCCACAGTCCACTAACAGAGTGAGGCACACAAACCACATATCACTATAGTTTATCATTATATCCTAATAAAAATCCACAAACCTAAATTAAATATGTACATTTATCCGAATTTAGAAATAAAGAGAAACACATTTGGATTTTTTAAAGCTTCAATACATAACTTTTGCTTCTCTGACGCCATCTCTGTTCGAAACATAAAATTGCAGGTTACTTTAGAAACTTTTCATTACGTATGTGGAAGTCAAATGAAGCCAGACTTGCGTTTCCCGGAAAATTGGACCCGACAACTGAATTATTAATCATTAATATAAACTTACCAATGCGTATTGAGGTAAGGTAAGGAGATCTTGTTGTAAACTGATCTGTCATGTGTTTACTCAATAACTGATTTTGTTATTTTTTAATACAATAAAAAGTTACAGATTGCAGCTTTAAATATAAAAACATACAAAAAAATATTTTTCAACATTCTCGTGGCAGACCACACAGGGGCGCTGTTTGATAACCAGTGCGTTAAATAGTCAACATAAACAGTATAATGTAAAAACGAGGATGCACAGCTCAGTGCTTACGGATGCAGGTACGTTGGTCAGATTGTATCTGGTAACCATGGTGACAGTCACACAGGTAGGAGCCCAGAGTGTTGAGGCATATCTGTGAACATGGTGGAAGTGATTCATTCTCCAGCCAGGTAGAGGAGCACTCATCTATGTCTGAGGGAACAGAAGTTTATAGACCATTAACAGGGTTGTGATATTATTGTTGCACTGCTGGAATAGCATGTATATACAAAAAGAGGAATATTTCACACGTGATACTGTTTAAAGCTGCAACTCGTAACTTTTTGAAGCAACATGAAACAAAAATCAGTTATTGAGCAAGTACATTACAGATCAGTGTTCAAAATGGCAGATTCAAGCTGTTGCTTTTGTTTTTTTTTAGGAAAAGTCAGTTTAGCGTTATTTGACTTCAGCATATTTAAAGAAAAGTACATTAAAAAACCTGCAATTTCTTTTCAAATGTTATTTTGCTTCAGACAGAGATGGCGATATTGATGCAAAAGTTACAGATTGCAGCTTTAAAGACTAAAAGTGTTTAAAACAGGTATGTAGCTTTATAACTCACCTACAGCCTGGTAAAATGCAGTGAAGCCCAGATGTGACTCGTGATTTGACTCATCAGTTAGAAAAATCAGCTGGAGACTGTTGCCAGGAGCCAAGATGGGCTTGTGTCCTGGATGAAACCTGTCTGTGGTATTCCGGCCACAGAACTTCCCCAGAACCTTCTTATCAGACATAACCTGAACATAAAACAAGACACACGGTATAGGTTACAAGTGGATTGTGTAACTCAGATGAGGTCACAGCAGTCAAGTACTGTATGATCCAGCCAAACCAAAAATGCTTTTATGAAGCATCACTGACCAAGACAGAATCGTAGTAGCAGTTTGCAGACGGTTCAATGTCCAGATGATTGAACGTAAGCTGGATCCGATACCCTTGTGGGACCTCCAGATCCCATTGCACCTGAAGATCCGCAGAATAAGGTTGGGGGTACTGTGGAGAAGACACCTCTCCAAACATGAGCGGCTCACATCCACAAACGTTCACAAATGCCCAGAGCAGGCTGGATCATTGAATGTCAATAGGAAAAAATTAGATGGATGTCAAAATAGCTTCATTCTGGAATAATTCAGTAAATAGACATGAGATGTTATGAGATGCTTTAAGAAACAATGAATTTCCTGAGAATCAAACCCAAGATCTTGCCATTGCTAGTGTCTTGTCCTACTGTTTAGGATGCAGGAATGTTTGTGCACTAAACTATAATCATAAGGAAGCTGTTTTATTATAATACACGTATATCAGAAATTAAACGACTTACCAAACTATGAGATGAATTCTACCCATGACAGACATGTAATGCAGTTATGAGAATATCTTGTAATGTGGTTAAAAATTACAGGCATCACAAGTGAAAAAACAAACAAGAGTCTAAAAGTCATGAAGAGGTAAACTTGTTTGTTTTGGCCATGGCAGAAAAAAGAGAGAGAGATGCACACAGCTTTTCCCGTAATCCATGTTGTGTTTTAACCTGTTACTCAAACAGTACGGGCTAAAGTCTACAGAGAACATTTCAATGCAACATTTCTAATAAAAGTATTTATTTCTTTTATATATTATATATTTACACACACACACACACACACACACACACACACACACACACACACATATATACGGATATATACCGATGAATATGAATATATAATATTCATATAAATATATATGGTATTGTGCATACAACTAAAGTATAAACGTCAGGAAAAAAATCAGGGTGATTTGATTTGGCTGACGGGAGCACAAATAAACCTGGAAAATCAACATAAATTGGGAGAAAGACAAAAGAAAGAGAAAACAGAAATTATAGAGTCAAGAAATAGAAAAATGTATTTGTGAAAACTATAAAATTATGAGCATAAGATACTTTTTTGTTTCACACAAACATACAAGTACCTTGATAATGTAACTCATTTGTAGTAAAGTACAAAATTAATATTTGCAATTTCAAAAATAATATTTTGAGTAATAAGAAAAAATCCTCAATGTCTTTACACATGAAAATCGGTTTTATTGTAGAACATGGTTATCGATAAAAATACAAATGCTAAACAGCAGAGCCATATACATAATTATCAGAAATAAAATCATTTGCAGAAGGAATTTTATCTTGTGTGTCATAATAATAATTGACAGATTAATAATTCAATAATACTTGAAGCTGACTGTAAATTTTACTGTGTTGATGTTAGTTTTCTGCCATAGTTTTTTTGATCCAATCCATGTAGTTATATACTTTGGTATAGTAACCAAACCTTTCTGATCCACATACAGGAGGACCCCACGATACGAGACCGAGAAGTCTGTAGGGCTCGTTTGCAGAACTCTGCTGCAGTGGGGGGAAGAAAAACGGACCACCACTGTCACCTTGACAACTGTCAACACCTTCAGCTTTAGCACAGAACATGTTATTAGTTACAGGCAGACCCAATGATTTACATTTATCAGCTATTTCAACATCCCCATAACGCAACAGTTTACTCCTGGCATTTCTCTCCCATCCTCCAAACCCTGAAACTGTGCCTGATATTCCCACTGTTATAGGTTTATTTGGCAGACACACTGGCCTGATGTTTGGACCGAGTTTCACCCTGGAAGACATTTTGATCAATGCAATGTCATTATCAAAATTTTGGGGGTCCCCACTTTTACCCATTTTTTTATAATTTGGATGAATGATTATCTTTTTTGTCTCCATGGTGACCAAGTTATTGTCCTGAGCATCAACCATTCCCCCTAACCAGTTCATCGGGGTGTCTTCATATCCGTCAACTACATGAGCTGCAGTGAGGGCCCAGTAATCACTGATCAGAGCTGCCCCCCCTCTGCGGAATGTTCTGTGTAAGAGCTGCCAGGGAATCTGTCCCAGTCTGGCTGGTTTTCCACCAAAGACATTCCCACCAACAGAGACTTCTGTATTCATCCCACATACTGAGAGATAGTTAAAAGACACAGATATTAAAGAGAAAGAAAACAAAGATTCATTTAAAACAATAATTTACCCAAAATGTTGTCATTCATGCACCCTTATCTCAGCTATTAGGGAACGTTCTTGAAATGTTCTTGAAAAGTTATGTCAAAGTTCTCAAAAAATGTTCCTACGGTAACATTAGTAGAACTTTAACTTTTCTTATCATATATCAAAAAAATCATTCTACTAAGTAGTTTAAAAACATAACAGAGTTTAAAATGTTTAAGTGAACTTTCTCTTTAAGAGTATTTGTGTGTTACCTGGTTCACATAAATGCAAATCTTTTGAAAGTTTCTGACCACTCTCGGATACCCAGTAACCAGCAGCATTGCATGTGAAAATTCCTAAGGAAAGAGAATATAAATTTACCCATTAAACTCCTTTACATCAAGCACTGAATCAGTGTGAATCACTAAAAAACACACACGTATCACCCACATCTCACCATTTTCAATCATCTGATAATATTCAGATGGACACTCGAGACTGATTTGTTTCTGATATGTTGTGAGAGTATCTTCAACTGTTAGCTTTGTCAAGTCTGGAAGCTCTGGAAGGCCACAATTTACAGCTGAAGGGGAAAACAAAGAAATTTAAGAGAATAGTATAAAGAATTATTACCAGTTATTTTCTCTGAGAGAATGTAAAGAGCTGAAAGGCATCTCAGGTCAGTTAATTAATGACGCTCTGTTACAATAGACAGTAACAAAAAAATTGTACATTACCGTACTGTACATAAATACCGTACATTAAAAGCAGGAATTTTATGTATTATGTTTAATTGTTGTTTGTGAGACTGCTTAATGTATATTTTTATTTTTTTCAGCTTTGTTGCTGCCTTAATAAATGTAAAAACCAGACAAACCGGTAAAAAACTTTTAAAAGACATTTTCTTACGTTCACAAGAAATAACCAGACTCCATCCTCCATCACTTTGGCATGTGGATTTATACTCCGATGCAACGGTATCTGTCTGTGTAACAACATGTGATTAGTGAACTTAGAAGTACTAGTCAACTTAAAGGTTAAGATTACAGTATATGCAATGCAATGATTCAAACAAAGGTTTGAATCTCAAACTATACCGTACATGCTTAAAGTCTTTTATCAACAGCAAAATTTAATTAAACTCACTATTAATGATATTTATTACAAATGTATTTTAATTTATAATAATCCTTTAATCAAAGCCTCTTAAGACTGGGAATGTAAAGCAGATAATATTCGGGCCGAAATACATACGGAACTTAATATATGTCCTGTATTACACTTCACTGTGACCTGAGATCCCAGGGAATATTCCGGAATATTCGGGGTTTGCTGAGAGTTTGCTGTCACATCTCCTGAACATGTCATCTCTGTGGGAATCATGTTTATCAAGAAATGCATAACAACATGTAACCAAACAAACCACAGAACTATTCAAGCAACAGTCTGATCAGTTCAACACTCTGAGAGGTTATAAAAAGTAAAATTGTGCAAGTTTGCCCAACCAGCTCCGGTAAGTGTATGGTTAGCACTGGTAGCTCACAACCAGTTAGTTTTGGTAGATTATGTCCTTGTCACTATGTTCAAAAAGTCTGCCATAATGATTGATTTATAATGTTTACAATATTTTCTCATGCTATATAGTCTGCCATGTGAGTAAATTTTTGACCAACCCGTCGTTTTTTAGGTAACAGGGATCATTCTCACACGTTTGCTAACATTCTCTGCAAGTTAAAAAAAATGTTGTAGTAACGTTAGTAGAACATTTTTCTAACATAATATATATCTTATCAAAAATATTATTCTTGAGTAGTTAGTGGAACGTTTCAAATACACTACAGAAATAAAAACAATAATTCTGACTAATGGTCTTAAAACCAAGCATTTACGTTAATCCAACATCTAAAAAACTAAATGTTTTGAATGTTCCTAAAACTTAAAAAAAAAAATTTGTTACTTAATGGAAACGTTAAGGAAACATTTTTACCTAAACCTCAAATTGTTAGCTCTTTCCTCAATAACAAAGAAATCTTTTAGCGCTACTGAATCTCACAATGACAATTAACGCTAATGCTAATGTCTAAAGATGGCGGACAACAGACCTTTGGCTCTGTAGCTGAGTTTAAACCCTTTGTTTGTTCCTCCATCATCTGTCCTGAATATAATCTCCACACGCTGAGATCTGGTACTGAAGGGAGAAGGAGGAGGCTTATTCCCACAGTACGGCCCAAAGTCCCCCGAGAGAGTTTTTATCTGAGAGTGAATGTAAAACATGAGAGAAGACATGGAAGAAATCATAGAGATAAAGATGAGGGTTGGCCAGATGTTGTGTTACAGTACGTGCTCAATGTGTTAAAGGGCAGGATTACAGTTAATGAGTCGAGACACTCTCCGTCCTCGGCCGCCTGTACATCAAAGTCTCCTGTGAATGTTAATTCATACTGTTGACCTTCTTCTGCAGTCAGGGTGTAAGAACACGCAGCGTTTTCGGGGTACCATGCAGGCCAGTCAGGTGACATCAGCACACCCTTCTGAGAGCCCGTGTGATCTTCACTACAGCTTACTGACAGACAAAGACAGTTAAACGTTACTTTGACGATGAATAACTGATGCCAGCTATGTGTATATATATATAAACTTTACTTCAAACCCCAACAATAATTCAATTCCAGCTTTTCAAGTGTTATCAAACATTTTAATTAAAGCTGCGATCTGTGATGTTTGCCTCTCTACTGCCATCTCTGTTTAAAAGATAAAACTGCAGGGAACTATTTTCTTAATGTGAATAATGCATTTAAATTCTAAATATCTGCATTAAAAACCTTCATTAACCGGACATGTGATATAGTAGCTGGATCATGTTCTTTTTCTTTAAAGAACATTTCTCACAAATCAGACCCGACAGCTTAAATTATAAATCATTATTATAAACTTACTGTTGTGAATCAGGGTAAGGTAAGAAGATCATTTTGAACAGATTTGTCATAACTGATTTTTATTTGCTTTTAACCCAAAAAGTTATGAACTGCAGCAAAATATGTGGAAATGAATATTATATTTCTAAGATTAAGATGTAATGGAAATATACGGAGTGGAAAGGGGGACGTTACCTCTGCAGGTGTGTTGATCAGCCTCAAGGAAGTAGCCAGGCCTGCAGAAGCAGCGATATCCCCCAATGAAGTTATTACAGAACAGAGTGCATTTATTATCAGGTTCCATACACTCATCAACATCTGAAAGACAGCAGGATCTGAGGTTAAAGGTTAAACTGTACACAACGGCTAAGAGATGTTAAGCTAACCAACTCTCAATGCAAACCTGACCAAATCAGCTTTTTCACAATAGATGTGATGTAAGTCTCCTAAACGAAACATGAGTAACATAATACTGTAGATGCATTTGTACTGATCTGTTATCAAATCCATAGAACCTTGTAGAACCAAGATGTTAACTTGACCAAGCATCTTGGTTTGGTCTGAAATTCAAAATACATTAAAAATCTGGGTCAAATCATCAATAAATCTGCATTCGGAATAATGATTGTGTATTTCAAACAGTGTATAAAGTGAAAGTGACATGTTTTTGTCAGTTATGGTTACCCATAACTGAAATGTGACCTCTGCATTTAACCCATCCTTAGTGAGGAGTGAACACACACTGCAAGTTGTGAACACACACACACACAGCAGTGGGCAGCTATCCCTACAGCACCCGGGGAGCAATCAGGGGTTGGGTGCCTTGCTCAAGGGCACTTCAGTTGCTACCTGCCGGCGCTGGAATCGAACCAGCAACCTACTGATTACAAGCCCGACTCACTAACAAGTAGGCCACAATAATTACAGGCCCGTCACAATTATGAAAAGCATGTTCATTCAGTCAGAAGTTGGTCATTTCTCCACCACTATAGGTTCAACGAAAGGAACAGCAAAAATAATGATAGGTTTCAATATTTATATCATTTCATACCTGATTATTCTCTTTTATATGCATTTTCCTGTTTCTCACCCTGTGTGCTGTAGAAGCCTCGAAATCCACTGTGTCTCTCGGGATTGGAGTAGTCTGCAGTGAAGGAGAGAGAGAGACAGCCTCCAGAGGAGGAGTGCAGGAAGGGGTTGATGGAGGTCTGAAGCTCCTTCAGAGATTTGCGGCCACACAGATTGAACAGTAGCTCCTTATCTGCATGTATCTGGATAAAAAAGTGACTCTTGACACACACACTCACACATATTGACACGCAGTCAATGTCTGCAGGCACTACCTTAAATAAAAATGCAAAATATGCTACAGCAAACAAAGTAACGTGCGAAAATATCAAACCACAGTTTGTGATTAGTTAAAAAAATTGGATTAAAAAAACACACACACAAACCTTCAAAGCATCGTTTTCACACTTATAGCTTTCTTCCAGGTCCAAGTGTGTGAGAGTGAGTGTGATTTTATGTCCATTCTCTGCACATTGGCTCCAGGTGACATTGGAATCATAGTTATACCCATGAGGATATCCAGGGGACTGCACCCAACCAAACACAGGCACAGACCCGCTTACCGGAAGGACCAGGACAATGATACTGGACAGGGAAGGAAAAAAATGAAAGTCAAAGAAAGTACAAAAATAGTGATATAGAAAAGAGACAACAGAGCAAAACATGTAGCAATAGAGAAATAAAAAGATAAACAATCAATAAATAGAACAGAAATGATAAAACAGAGAAATGTTTACATACTATTTACATACCAGAAAATAATCATGATCAGGATTGTTAAAGCCCAGCTCGTCTTCTTCTCTCTGTACTTTCACTTTCATACTCCGTCTGCATCATCACGTCCCATCCCCCTGTTCCCTACATACTAAGTGTTGCCCAACAGCGATCAGCGGGCATTAACCCTAAACTGATGTGAACCAGAGAGGGAAAAATGCAGCCCACCTCTACTGCAGGATGTACATACTATATAAATATTATACATACATTTAAATCATTATTAATGTTCTTTATTAACCCATTTTAAACGTGTTAGTTCATGAGGATGATAAAAATAATCCAATGATATATGAGAACACTCAAAATGTACATAAATAAATATAAATGCCATTGCATGAGGTAACATATTTAAGTGTAAGGGGGAGGGGTGGGGGGTTACTGTACACTGCTGAATGTCAGGGGTTCAGACTACAGCCACTGGTGGATATAATGGACCATTAAACAACTAATCATTATGATTAAAGTGAAGTGTTTTTACAGAAACAATGGTTGAAGTTTGAAAGTTCAGAAAACAGGATGGTGTGTTTTGAACTGCATTGTATGAAGGTCTGCCAAACCATTTACCGTAACAAGCACACAAAAAAGGTCAGCAAGTGCCATTTAAAAAGTGTGCCGTAAGTGTGCTGTTGTACTGCTGTACTGCTTGGTTTTAATTTGTGTTTTGGGACAGTGTAGCTTTTAAAGCTGTGTACTTTATGGCCTAAATGTGACCTCCACCACTCCAATATTATAACACACAACTATATCACATTTAACATCACTGACAGTAAATTCTGAAATGACACATCAGATATTTATATAACACATACCTCATATGAATTAAGGGGACAGTTTACTCAGAAATGGCAATTGTTCCATCATTTACTCACTCTTATATCATATTAAACCTATATGATTTTGTTTTGAAAATATTTTGATGTATTTTGGTAACCAAACAACAGTGGCACCCATTGACTCCCACTGTATGGACATAAAACCACTGAGACATTTCTTAAAATATCTTCTTTTATGTTCCACAGAATAAAAAAGTCATGTAGGTTTTTAGAATGACATGATGGTGAGCAAAGGATGGAAAAAATATTTTAGGTGAACTGTCCCTTTAAGCTAAATATTCAAGACTAGAGGAGGTGAAAAAAAACTGTTGAAGGCTTCACTTAACACAAAATCCAGGAAGTAAACAGACCACTTATATAAAGCTTTAAAGAGAACAGATCTTTAGCTCTGGCCGTGAATCTGATTGTTGTGGAAATCATGTACAGTTTGTCTTCAGGGATTTTTGCAATACAATTTATAATATAGAACTTTGTATCTATGACACCAAAAGATCTTTTAAAACTGCTAACATAAAATTAAGGATATATTTACACTTGATCTGACCCTTAAAAATATATTTTTTAAGAACAGTTGGTATAACCTGATATAGTCATGTTAAATGTTATGTCATGTTATGGTTTTGGTGTTAAAAAACATTTAAACAGCTTCCTTGGGTTATTAAGATGGATACAGTTAGTTGTGTTTTGTGATTTGATTTACATTTTTGTATATCTTACGTTGGCTTCATATTTGAGGGCTAAATATCGACACATTTTTTCATTAATATGTGTAAATGCCACAGCACGCCACTGGGCTCACAACATTAAAGAGTACAGTAACAAATGAAACTACACTGTTAGCAGGTCTTACCAAAGAAGGAAATAAGTGGGAACACACACACACACACTGTGCTGTGTGTCGTTGTGTTTTTTTGAGTGAATCGTCATTCGTTTTGACATTTTTCATTTTGAGGTTACAGCGAGTGATTCAGAGCAGCTACCAGCAAATACATACAAATATATTGTGTTAAAAACTTAAAAAAAAAACAACCTTAGATACAACTAAAAGCCATGTTATTCTTCAGAAATGTTCAGTTTTCAATGTTTCATAGGTCAATCTTTCCATAAAAGAATGGATTCCCTTTTTTCCTCCTACCAGTCCTGCAAGGTGTGAGTAAATGCCTAAAACAGCTGGATTCATCATGATCCAAAAAGGAGGTTTTTCAAAAATTCAGAGAAAAAGAACTTGTCTTATACAGCGGCTTGTTTGTGATCTGTTTCTTTACACTTCTACTGTAAGATACTCATTAGCATTGTAAGCACTTGAGCAAAAAACAGTAGCAGCAAAACATGGCATTTTCTTACATGAACTGATGCAAAACAAACTAAGAGGATGAGGATACATTGAGGATGAGGATACATTGAGGATGAGGATACACTGAGGATGAGGATACACTGAGGATGAGGATACACTGAGGATGAGGATATACTGAGGATGAGGATACATTGAGGATGAGGATACATTGAGGATGAGGATACATTGAGGATAAGGATACATTGCACACTGTGGGTACGACAGCAATGTATTGATAACAAATCAGAGCCTCAGCTTTTCAGCTTTTCATTGTATTTGAGAACCAGAGCAACAAATAAAGATAATGATTCTCAAAACTAAAGAGTGACTTATTTAAAAACTGGAGGCAGCTACTTCTTTCAGACTGATGTCAACATTCTCAGCAAATTATGTTTTTAAAATAAAGTTTTAATTTAAATAAAGTTTTTAATCATGCTTTTTGTCCCTTTTGAAGCTTCAGTGCCTATTCACTGCAATTTAAGGGCAACATAACTAGTCAATTAAAAACTAGTTGTTTAAAATGAAAAGTGAATAAATTACAATAGATAGAAATTTAGATTTAGGGGTGAACTATTTCTTTAAAACACAAAGATTGCGCAACAGTTTGAGGCTTTTAAAATAGTGTTGACACTCTCTCTCTCTCTCTCTCTCTCTCTCTTTCTCGAGGTTGTATGCTGAACAGGAAGGAAGATGAACGCAAGCAAGACGCAGAGGGCGGACAGAGGTAGCGGGAGTTTCCAGTACGGAGGGCAAAATAAAAGTAACAGGGGGTTATGAGTGGGTGACGTGAAAACGAGCCAAAACTAAAGAGGAAAAACAATAGATTCCTCTGTCGTGGCTAAACTCAGATGCAGAGCCACAGAGACAGAGCAGTTAAGAGAGAGAGAGAAAGAACGACCAGAAAAAGAAGATAACTGCACCACAGACTGGAGGAACATGAGTGAATAATCATAAATTCCTTGGTAACGTTATTACACCAAAGAGTATGTATAGCCATTGGTTTCTGAAACTTCATGTGACTTCACAAAACTATTCTTTATTCACAGGACAGACGCAAGGAGACCTGTAAACACAAGAGATGGGAGAACCAAAATGCACACAAAGATGCTCAAAAGGTGAGGTGCTCTGAAAAGATCTGGTTTGTACCCAGTTGCTTTATTCGCACATTAAATATGTGGTTACAATGGGAATTTTACCCAGCTCTAATTACATTACCATTAGTAGTGAATCATTACTTTTTGGCAGTACTGTTTTGACACCGGTGAAATGAAACCGTAATTTAATGTGAGAGATAATTGTTGGGGACTGATCTTTAAATTGTTTTTACTATGATGCTGTTAAAGTCAAGTGAAGTTAAATTAGGTTCAATGTGTCATAATGCAGTAACCATCAGGCACAGATCTGAAAACTGTGTATTACTGTTTGGCTGTATACAATACAGTTTTTATCAAGGTCAAATCAGCCCACTGTGTTTAACACTGGAAATCCTGTACTGTATCCTTACTGTCAGTTGATGAAGAGATTATAATAGTTCCTGGCATTTACGCATGAATTTATGGCAATGATGAATTTACATGTCTCTGATAGTCTGGACACTAAAACATACATAAATGCCAGTACATTAGACAAAACTATGCCAACAATTGTGTACTTTTCTGCTTTAAATGAAAACTATAAGAAGTTGGACCTCAAACTAAGTAGAGCATGTCCATAGTTAATGTAGTGTGAATTGAATGTGAATTGAATGTGAATGTGAATGTGAATTGAATGTGATCACAAGTGATTTCTGCTAGTGCAATGAAGTTCATTTTAGTAGTGGTGTCAGGGCTCAAATAGGTATAAAGTTCACCGTATATATTTGTCATGGCAAAAAACGTAACCTTTACCTCATTATCAAATGATGTGTAAATTATTGCCTTATTTTTTTCCTCATTAACGGAATGTCGACCTAATTCCCATAGCTCCTCCTAATTCCTGTAGCTCAACTGGTAGCATTGTGTTAGCAGCTCAAACGATCTGGGTTCGATTCCCAGGGCAGACATGTATTGATCAAATACACTTTACTGTAAGTCGCTTCGCATAAAATGCACCTGCCAAATGTATAAACATTAATGTAATTCTCTCTCTTGTTCTCAGGCAAATATATGAAGAAATGCAACGCTACACACATCGAATGTGAAGCCTGTCCAGCTTACACCTTCACTGACGTAGAAAACCAGATGGAGAAGTGTCGACCCTGCATTAAGTGCTCTGACAGTAATTTCTCATTCAATTATTCTCATATTCTGGAACGTTCCATTAATACGGTTATTTCATGTTTTTAAGTATTTGAGGACCTAGTTTTTAAATCATTCATTCAACAAAAGTCACATAGATGACCAACACCCATAAGAACCCACGATGACACCGGTGTCACATACTAAAAACTTTCCAAAATGGGGGTATGCTTGGTTGGCATATTGGAAATGTTGCCATGGCAACAAAAATGCACACATTGTCACACGACTGAACCAGGATGTTCATTAAATGTCAATTTGGGACTTGAGGTAAAAATGTGGAGTTAATGCTTTTAAAAGACCTTTCCAGGTATCCAAAATTTTGTGTGACACCGGTGTCACCGTGGGTTATTATGGGTTAAGCACCTTGTTTAACACACCAAACTTTCATTAAGACAGTCAAACCGTAATTTATACCTTAAGTAACATGTTCCTCAGAAAATAACGTGTTTGTTCTTGTGACAGTCAACTTGGTAACAGACGTGCCGTGTGCTGCAGACAGAAACACACTGTGCAGATGTAAAGAACATCATTACTGCAGCGTTCCAAATGAAGACAACTGTGACCACTGCACGCCTGCGTCCAAATGCGGCCTAGGAGCCGGTGTCATGAAACAATGTAAGTCATATATTATACTGAACCTTTATTATTTATGTGTTCCATGTCCTCTTTAATCTGTCTATGTCATCCAACTTTAAACTTTCTTAAAGGTTTTAGAGACCAATACAATCTACCTACATTAACCCACCCAGCTAACAGGGAATGTTCTCAGAACATTGGCTAACGTTCTCTGAAAGTTCTCTCAAAAACATTCTTGCGGTTACGTTAGTAGAACTTTTTAGCGTTATAAATCGTATATAGCAAAAACGTTACTGTTAAGTTGTTAGTGGAATGTTTTACAAGTGTTCTACAAATAAAAAAAGTTGGAAAATGTTCTTATAACCAAGCAATAACGTTAATGCGATGTCTAAAATAAATAAATGTTTTTAACATTCCTTGAGCTTTCAAAAATTTAATTTTACATTTAATTTTCTATAATTAGTCTATATATAGATCTAATTTTACATTTAATTAAATTAAACGTTGATTGTGTGAATATGACAACACAAAAAGCCATATTGCCTATTGAGTGATTTCACTTTTTGTGATTAATTTGGTTATTTAATCAGCATGTCATGTAATTAACTTTAATTAACTTAAATTTCTATGGAGTTCTAACACTATCATAATTGGCTGGGGTTTTACTGTGAGTGTTTGTGGGTACTTTGTGGGTAGATCTGCCAGTTTTGAATCACTTTCATTAAGGGTTCTGTGCGTGTGACAGGTGGGTTGTTGAATGACTGAAGGTGTGTGTGTTACAGACACGCACCTGACAGACACAAAGTGCAGTCCGTGTCCAGAGGGCACCTACAGCGATGTGGTGGACTACACCTCCATCTGCAAAAATCATACTAGGTAAGAGTCAATGTACTCGGTTATACTCAAGCTGAAAACTGGAAACATTCACAAACTCAGATTTGCAAACTCACAAGTCAATAGATTTACATAAGAATGGCTCTATGAATGAATGAGATACAGGTATTTTTTATGCTTAAGTTTTATAAATAAGGGTCATTTCTGATTTTAGGTTGCAAGAACGTTTATCAAACATTTCCATTACTGACAAAAATGTTAGTATTATTTTGTAAAGAAATGCATTATTTTGTAAAGTATTATTTAAAAAGTTCTAGGATTGATACAAAACAACCAGTTTTTAGACATTGTATTAATGTTATTGCTTGGTTTTATAAACTTTTTTTTAACTTCTGTAACAATTTTAAAATGTTCCACTAGCAAATTAAGAATAATATTTTAGTATAGGATATATAACATAACAAAAACATTCTACTAACATTAATGCAAGAACGTTTCTGAGAACATTTCACTGTTAGCTTGGTTTTCTTTTTTTTTTTTTCATTTTTTAAAATAAAAATTTCTGTTTATCATTTAATTTAAAGAACAGTCATAGCCTTACGTCATTAACCAACAGGATTTACGCAGATATTTCTGATGTCATTCTCCTACACGTAATTAGACCACACCCACATTTGTGGGTGGGTATTGCTTTCACTACCTCTCTCTCTGTCTGACACACATATAGGCTACAAGTACATGTGAAATGTTCTCATCTGATACATATACAAATATGAGATATTTTGCCCCACAGAGCAAAAATGAAAAGTTTAAACGTAAACTTTAAGCATAAATATATAATATTTAGAGATAATAAGCCTTCTGTTTTTTACAGTTGTGAAGCTTTGGGTCGTAAAATAAAGGTTCATGGGACAAACAAAACAGATGCTATATGTGGAGATTTTGCAGCTTGTGGTTGTAAGTTGTATAATGGCAAACTAATCTATCTATCTATCTATTTATCTATCTATCTATCTATCTATCTATCTATCTATCTATCTATCTATCTATCATCATAGCTTGTTATTGTAAATGTAATTGTAAATGTCATTTAAAAAGATAAAGTAATCGAAACAACATTTAACAGTGTTTGTTTCCCTCTATTTCAGCCAGTCATTGGATGTTACCTGCTGGTCTGTGGGCAGGGCTCGCTGTTACTGCCCTTATTATATTTCTGATACTTTTTATCATTTATTGGCGAGTCAGACGTAATCAGCCACAAAGATCAGGTAAGTGTTGTATTGACCTGCCTTATCCTACAAATATAATGAGTCTCTGTCATTTAGCTTGTAGTGGAATATCTGTAATGGTTGCAGTGAGTTAAAACAAGAATTGTTACAGAATTGTTGTGGAATCTCTTACACAAACACATAAACATACTAACGTAAATGCATAGTTGACCACACACAGACATACACAAACACAGATGCATTCGTTGCACATTCCCCAAAGTTGTTTAACTGGCGTTTAATTGGTGGATAAACTGCTCTACAAATAGTTCTCTTCTGCTGTCACTAACTTGCATCATCAGTGAAGATGTAGCGGCCAGTAAATAAAACACACAACCAGTCTCTGCACGTTTTAGGCCGTGTGCCTTGTCAATAGTTTTCTGCTCAGTGTGCAGGATGCCTAGATATGTTTGCTCATGGTAGACCACATCCTTTCAGTTCTAGATACACACTCACAGACCTGCATCACTGCGGTGGGCATGTTTATCAGACACATCTGCTGCTTGTTATAAAGCGTAAATGACGCCGAACGCTATTATGAAAAATTATTTTGCGATTTTACACATTTAGGGGGAAGTAATTGGCTACTAAGTGATCAAAATGCAAATCACATGCAAATCTCTGTGTTAATATTTTTACATTTACTTTGAGGTGTAGATTGAACTTTTTAACTACTTAATTGGTTACACAATAAATTAATAAAACATCATTTTGGTAGTTAAAACTGCAGCAGTTTGACATCCAGTAAAAGACAATGAAGTCACCACAACCAGGAACCGCAGTGAGAGGTTTTCAGAAACAACTACTGAGTTCTTAGAAACAAGAACAAATGTATTTTTTCTGGCTTTTGATTGGCTCATGGGTGATCTGACGTCTGCGTTTGTATTCTTAGTGGTTATTTCAGAGTACGAAAGCACTTTGCAGACACTTCCTCCAGATATCCTGAAATACCCTGCAGATTTAGTTGTGGAGGAACAAGAAGAATCTATCAAATGCATGTATGCAGGTAAAACTCGCATGCACAAGTGCATTGCCTTTAACACATATATATATATATATACAGTATATATATCTATATACACACAAAATGCATGTTGTCATGGGCTCATACACACACCTGACTGTAACATTTATTTAGATCTATAGTCTATATATAGATCTATATAGATCTATAGGGAGTTCCTATAGGCAGTCTTTAGCCCGTATAGAAAAGCAGAAAACACATGATACAGATTCTGTTACAGTATTTTACTTTCTGTGTTCATTGACACAGAAGTGAATGGTAAGTGAAAAATGGTAGTGAAAATCTAGGTATGTGAAATATAGTTATATGATATATAATATCTTATAATGAATTTAATCCTATTTGATATAATTGGGCATTTAGAAAAGCATCTTGGCATTTTTATCACATATAGCATCAATATTTGTCAAACAAAGACAACACATTTTAAAGTCTACATCAGAGGTTTTCAAAGGGTTTTTTTTGCCAGGGACTCAAATAAACGAAAAGTTCAAATAAACTTTTAAATTTTATTTGTTCAAATAAACCCAAACTTTAATATTAAAACTTATTTGTAACTTAATTAAAACCATTCTTAATTAATGTAACTAAAACTGTAAAATTATAACGTTTCTTTAAGTGCTGGAATAATACAGTTTATATTTTATACCACATTATTATTTTGTGGACACCCAGGTTACGTATCGTGGACCACCAAGGGTCCTCGAACCCCACTTTGAGAACCTATACTTTACATAAACCTATTTCATGTGTATAAATGTATTATCCACCATTAACATGCATATATGTAGTTATTATGAACTGTACAGAACTTTACAGAATTCATGTTTGTGTACAGGTATACATTTACAGTAACCTTATAGCTTGTGGCCGTGACCTGGAAGCTTGACAGATAAAATTCAAACGTCATTCTAAAATCTTACAAGATATTCCCACAGGAAGCAGTAACTACAGTCAGGAGTTTCGAAATGAACCGTAACACAATTTGTGATATTTCAATCATGGCTTTGCATCACTGTATAAATGATTACAAAGTTTCCTATGACCTCTTATGATCTTATCGTCTCACAGACAGGAGGGTAAAAACCACATTCATGTCGTCTGTCACTAGGTGCCACAGAGTTTAGCAGGGCTTTGCTATTTTGACCTCCCACGACTCCTACATATTCCTGCTTCACATCATGTAGTGCGGGTGATAAAGTCTTTGATGTCTCTGAAACGGAGGGCCTGATTCGCAATCTGTCGTGAAATGAGGTTACAATAGGTTAGCATTAGGTTCTGGTTAGTAAAGGTTCACAGGTTCTGGTTAGTAAAGCAGATTTAGTTGTTTTTTGGGACATCATGAGTATAAAACTCATTAATAACCTTTTCAAGAAACCAAAAGCACCTGGCTAGCTATTAATGAAGTCTGTTTAATGAAACATAAATGCTAAACTGTTTTGTTTCTATAATGGCTGTAAAACCAGCTCTTTAATATGGGGTATAAACAGTTTTAATATGGTAGAATTTAAGTCTGTACAGGATGTTTCAATGAAAAAACAAGTGATCAGGTCATGAGATGTTGAGCCATTACTGCCCACTGACCAGTTTATGATTTTCTTCCTCAGAAAATTACACAATTATGGACTGTAACAGGAAGTGTGATGTCGAGGTCACGCCAGCGATAACAGGGTCATACAAATCCACGGCTTCAAATCAGCACACAGACAGCATCACATTTCCCTCCATCTACCAATCAGAGCCTCAGGAGTCAGAATGGCATGAATAATTAAGACACATGAACTATTTCTGTTCAATTCTCTAATATATGTTTTGTATGTAATATGTACAAAATTATTAATGTGACAGATTAATTATAACCTGTACAGATTTAATACAGTATGTTCTTTGGTTTTATGTAGCAAAAATATGTTGGATCTCATTAACTTAAAATTTCTTAATATCTAGAAATTTTGCACACATTATTTTTTTTTAGCTTGTTTTGTTTGTTACTTTAACTATGGATGAACCTGTGGATCGAGTCAGTGTCATATCATGTTCTTACCAGAAGATGTCGCACCTCACCAGAGACTTTAACTTGCTTCACAGTTTTTTGGCTGATAGTCTGATAATATTCACTATTATATTTCACTGACAAACCTCAGTCTGCCAGAGAAACACGTTTGGTTACAAAGCAAATGTATGTGCAAATTCATGTAGATGACAGATATCGGATATAAGAGGCAAAAAGCAGTCTTAGTTTTAATCAACTGTCCAGATTGCGATGTTATTTGTCTAAGTGGTCTTTTACCGCCCCCTGGTGGTCAACTGATGACTTTGCCGAAGAAAAAACAAAGTTTCACTGTCTCTGACCAAAATGCCTAAATAACCAATTAAAAAAATACACAGCTGTACCTGTACAAAGATGCTGTTGTTTAAACTTGGGGCAGTGGCTCATTATTAATGTTAAAGAAAAAATATTCACACCTTTTATTATTTGGTAATAAAAAAGGTTGTATTCTATAGCCGACAACTCAATAACATGACATCATATATGTTTTACAAATGCAATGCATTAATCACAGTTGAGTTAAACAGATTAATTCTACAATATTCTAAAAATATTTCTAACATGTTCCAATCCAATATCAGGGCATCTTACATTCAATTTAACAATTAAAAACCGAAAATTCAAACTGCATCTGACTGTCTAAAGGCAAAAGCACTGTCTGATCGGTGCATACTGTAATCAAATCAGCAATTTATTTTAGGTTTTGTGAATCTAGACTGAAACTGGTTCATCTTTACAGTGTGAATGCTCACTAAGTGGATCAGGATTCTAGTGTCTCATTCTTAGTTTAGCTTTCAGATGTGAGTGAGGGGCCTTTAAAAGCTGAAACAATTGAGAGGGTAACAATTCCTTCATTGACAGCCTGTTTAAATACTGTTTGCTGGTAATGGGTGGGGGGCAGATTTCTGGGGCGACGTGGCCTCTTTCTGAACCCTGAGCTCTATAGACATTGAGCTCAAAAGCTCTCTCTCGTTCTACTGCTACAGTATCCCTCACTCAGCCTTCTTAAAAACTTGCTTGGCAGTGATACCCTGAGCCCTCAACTCCTGCAGAGAGAGAGAGAGAGAGAGAAGAGAGAGACATGGTCAGAACTAGTAGTTCATTTACTGTAGAGAGAATGAACATGACAGTGAGCTGGAACAAGATCTAACTAACACATTCGAAAACATTCTGAAAGTGATACACCCTGAAAAGAAAGTGTGTCTAAACTAGCCCACAAAAGCCCTCTGTTATAAAACTCCCTTAAATCCCCTTTATCTTTTCTTTCCCACATAGGTCCTCACACTTTTTAAATCTTGTATATTCTAATATATAAAACTGTAAATCAATTATTCTTTTGTGTTGTTAAAATCTTTCAGAAAATGGCTGTATGGTTTCAACTATTTAAGTTTTAAACTGAGTTACTTTTCATAAGACTTCTGAAAATACTAGAAAACATATACATAAAGCAGTTTGCCTGGCCCTCAGTTCTTACCAAATGGAGAAGGTTTCCCTCCAGCCAGTGTGTCCACCCTCGACCCTCTTTCTCTCCTTGCTGCACACACACCAGTTTATCATCATCCCAGTCTACCGTGGTCTAAAACATGCGGAGAACATTAGTCATTAGCACTACACAAACTCTTACAGTCTTCTGCGTACCTTTTGAAGAGACACACACAAAAAAACATCGAAAAATTTTAAACTCATGAAACACACACACACACACACACACACACACACACACAAAAGGGATAGTTGACTCAAAAATGAAGACTCTCATCATTTACTCACCCTCATGACATGCACCCATTGACTTCTATTGTATAGGCACAAAACCGCTGAGACATTTCTCAAAATGTCTTCTTTTGTGATCCACAAAATGACATGAGGGTGAGTAAATGACAGACTGCTTTTTTATTTTTGAGTGTACCATCTCTTTAAACCCTGAACCAGCCAGTAAGAATTTGACACCTGGCACTTTCTCCCATCAACTGGTCCCAGATCTTCCGTAAACTCCTGTCCCAAAGTGAAGTCCATGTCATAGTTTTTAAAAGTGGTGACTGTCTGTATCTTCATTTTTCCAGAGTTCACATCATGCTCAATATGTTTGCTTGGTTTCAGAAGGCAGACGACTTTCCTTAATGCATAATTCACATCTAAATATGAAACATGAGACAAAATTAACTTAATACATGATATGAGACATTCTCTGAAGAATGTTAACATATGTAACGTGATAACAAATGTTCTATTCATATTCATTACACACTAAAATGCTGTGATCGCGGTTAAGATTTCGACCCCAGGGCAAAAAGATTATTAGATTGTATTTTATTACAGCAACTAAGATATAAGTAAAGACTTCACATGGAGTTATGAGATCACAGAACAAGTGTGAAGTTGTACTATGAGTTACTGTGTTTGAAAAAAATCAGCAAAATCAGTCCCTCTCATTCATCATCTACAGTTCAATATCCAAACTGGAAAACAAAGATTAAAAGATGTTTTTTACTTACCCAAAGCCGCCAGATATTGTTCAAAGTTGTCCTGGGAAACCATGTGGTAAACGCCAGTATAGTTTGGTTTGGACATCGTTTTATGTTTAATCCGACTGAACTAGATCTGGTTTGTGGTTATGAACTGTATTTTCCCTTCAGTTATCTGTGCTGATCTCTATCCGTCTCTCCAGGCAGCTCTAGCGCGTCGTCCGCTATTTGGTTATTAAGAAAAGCGCGATCGACGATGTTTCCTACCGATAAAATGCAAATATTCGCAGCGCAGAGACGGAGCACAAGCGCCGGGTAAGATGTTCAGCGGTTCCCGCAGTCTGATCCGTGATGGTTAGATGTCAGCTGGTCGGATCCTTGTTCGTCCTCCCTCTGTAAGTAAACCCAAACCCAGCCACGACTCCTCCCAGTCCAGCCCAAATCCATTCAGAACAAATAGCCAAATCCAGCCTCCATAAGTTTTAAATGCGCAATAATGGAAAATACTAATGATGAATTGGCTATAATATCAAAATGTCAACATTAACTACATGAAAAGACACATGCAGATAGACAAATTAAATGAGGCACAGTCTTGCACAATAAATATGCACAAATTTGCATATTATAAGCAAAATGAGAAATGTTAGATCACAATTTTAAAAGCTTAAAAGGTGTGAGAAGGTTTTCATGAACATATTTTCCATCAAAGCCTTAAAAATAATAATAAAAAAACCCACTTATGTCAGTTACCAACAATATAATAAGGTTTTGAATTTAGTTTGAAGTGTCTCAAAAATGAAGCAAGACCTCTTTAAAACTCTATAAAGTTTATTTCTCGAATGTTTTCCCGCTGTGCTTCTGTGTTAAATGGGGTCAACACAGTATGTGGCCCCCGTGTTTGACCCATATATGTGTGTACAGCTCTCTGATATAAAGACTATGAAAGAGACACTTTCCCTGGAACCAAGCCAGCATCTGTTCTTATCATCTCTCCAGGACATCAGCCTTTCCTGCTAAAATAATATCCCGGAAAACCGCTTATGCAAACACGTCTTTATTGTAGCAGATAAGTGCAATGGCCAGAATAACTCCGGACAAAACTTTTATTGAAACTGAGAACATGGAGGAAAAGTTGATATATATCAACTTTAGTTAATAATCACAAAAAACAAACAAACAGAAAATAAATGTAGCAGAATCTGTCGTTCATAATCAAATATTTCTCCTTTTTCTGGCTCAGTTCACTTTTAAACATTATGTCTGCGAAACAGCGGAATATTTATTTAAAATAAGCTGTACAATTATGAAGCAAAATTGAAATATCTTTGTCCTTTTTTATCGTTTTCTTACAGAGCCGCTCTTCTTCTCCTCTGATTTCTGCTTTTTGACGTCTTTCTTTCCCTGTGCCCCCAGATTCTCATACACATCTTCACTTTTTCTGAGAAAAAGAAGAAAAAAAGTGATTACTCACAAACTTCTAGTAGTCATCATAACCATCCGACTTCTAAAGAAGCTCACAGCCGTTGTTATACTGTACCTGCCCTGGATATGACAAATCTTCATTGAAGTGCTGTTAGATTTTCAAATGTAATTTTACGGCATACAGTTAAAATTACCGTTACTGTACTGTTACCGTACCATTTGTTGCTTTAAGAAAATTAAAATTTTATCTGCAGTCCACAACATATGCATGTATTTCAATGTTTATGTCATCTGTTATAATGCATAAAAGTGCAAGAGAGAGAGTGAGAGAGAGAGAAAAGGAAAGAAAGAAAGAAAGAAAGAATGGAAGTAATAAAGAAAGAAAAAGAAAGAGAACCACACTTGCCAAACATTGTCCAGTAAATTAATAACTAGTTACACTCACTGTGATTAGAACAAGGTCATCTTAAAACAATACTGAGACAGAGTCTGACTCCCCCTCTTTCTATCTAATGGGATGTTGCTCAATGACTCTAAGGCTGCGTGTGTGAGCAGAACAGCCCGTGTGACTGAGAGAACTCTGAACCAGACTTCACTGGTTGTTAGTTGGGAAAGATAAGGGGATGCGTGGAATGTTTCTGGAGAATTGTGGGAATGTTTAGGGATACACTGATGCATACTCACTTTGAAGAGGCTTTGCGACTGGCTTTCAGGTGTTTGGGTTGAATCGAGAGGTTTCCGTACTCAGTTTCTGTTTCCTGTAATAGAAAGTGAAAAAATCTGAAACACTAAATACAACAGACTGACAAAGAACTGGATATCAGTCCTCTCAGTTTCTCTCCCTCGTTTACAATGTTGACTTTGAAAGAATATGATAATGGGGAGATGGGTATTTCCAAACTGCAGTATGAGGGCAAATAGTGATTGTTGTCTGTTATATTGAATATCTATTGTATTGATTTTTGCATGATGTTATCAGCAGTTTTGAAGGCACGCAGATGCTAGTGGTCAAACATGCATACATAGATACCCCAAAACACATATACACACACACACACACACATTCCTATGCTTTGTTGGGACTTTCCATAGACATAGTGACTTTTACACTGTACAAACTGTATATTCTATACCCTCCCCCTAAATCTAACCCTCACAGAAACCTTTTTGCATTTTTACTTTTCTAAAACACATCATTTAACATCACATCAACACAGTCAGTTTCCCTCATGGGGACTGCTGGCTGGTCCTCGCACTGTAGATGTGTGTGACCTTTATTATAGTAGATAAACCAGAACACACACACACAAACACTGAAAAATCTCACATACCAAGACAGCTTTATGCGTGAGTTTAGTCGATTCTATATACTGAAGAACAGCCATGTAGATGAACTTGTACTGGGCTTCAGTCTGCACCATGCCGGACCGCTGGTCTCGGACCATCAGAATGCACTTCTGGATGTCAATATCACAGTCCAGACCTGACACACACAACACCATTAAAACACCATTTACAGTTTAATAACTGATCCAGGACCTAGAATCAAGTCCTAACTGACTTTCAATTGATGTCACAAGTGACAGCCACCAGCCTGGCTAACAGCGTTTCCATCAAGTAAAAAAACATTAAAGTGTTATTTTAAAAGTTCTAGGAACATAACATCCAGTTTTTTAAAACTTTTTAAAATTTTGTTTTTAAAACGAACAACCTTTTTAAAAATTATGTTTTTAAAATATACGATATATAATATTAAAAAAGTTCTACTAATGTTACTGCAAGAACGTTTTGTAAATATTGTTGAGAGAACGTTTTGAGAACGTTCCCTGTTAGCATGGTGCTTGCTCAAGCGGACATTGTCCTGCTTCTGTTGGGAGATTTGAACCAACAACCTTCTGGTTACCAGCATAACTAACAATCTCACAAAGTTTTTATGCTGTAATAAAGTTCTTTAGACCTAGAGAAAGTCAACTTACCTTTAGTATCAATTATATCTATAAGCATGTCAATCACCACAATGGTTCCAGTTCGACCAATACCAGCGCTGACAAAACACAATGAGAAAACACAAACTGAAGCCGTCACGTCCAGTTTGCAGAGGTCATGAGTTTCCCACAGCTAATGTTAATACTAAAGTGTAAACAAACTATTAGTTTGAAAAGGTCATGAAAAGTTGAACGTTGAGGGTTTTTTTGGCACTTATAACATGACAAGACAAAGGAAGAACATGCTAGTCTTTATTTACATAATAGGAAATGAATATTCATTCCCATGATGTGCAGTACGCTGGGTTGCTTTGTTTGTTTTAAATAAATTAGTTTATTAATAACAACTTTATTAGGACCATCATCTGTATCTTTATGTCTAAAAATACTGAATAGGAACACATCTGAAATTATTCTGACCACTGAACCAGAGATATGTTTAGCGCATCCAATTCTCCTTTAATGTAAAACTATGCAACATTTTGTAGACAGAACATCAAGTTAGGAAACGAGATGGTACCTGCAGTGGATTATAATTGGTGCAGATGAAGAAAATTCATTCTGTTTGTTGTTGACCTGCTGCAGAAAGCTAAGAACTCCACCAGCTTCCTGTGGCACACCGTGATCTGGCCAGCTTAAATACTGGTAGTGCCAAATGGTCCTGGCTGGTTCTTTCTGGAATGCAAAATCAGAGAGATATTGAGCCGAAAGCGAATCATCAGATATCTTAATACTGCGAGTTAAAAATCTGACCAATTCCATATTTAGAAGACGATAATAAAACAGAAGACATACGCTTTTATCCAAAGTCACTCATATTGCATTCAGTTTTATCATTTGATCTCGTTTGAGCTACAGGAACTTTAGAGGAACTATTGCAGAGACTTTTCGTACCCGATGAGGAGCTGAGAGTTCCATCACTCGAACCTTATAATCAGTGGCACTCATCTCAGACAGTAGCTTCACCACATATCTGCCCACTTCCTTACTCTCTCCCTGATTCGTAGGCCAGTACGGCACACATTTATTCTGTAGAGAGCAAATGTAAAGCATTTGAACATAATTTGAATAGAATAAATGAATAGAATTTGCATTTCATGTTGCATTTAAACAGAAATATTGCATTTGTTATGCATTTTACTAAATCCTTTTCATTTTTGCAGCATATATAGAGGAAGTTAATAAAATTATTAGTCAACAAACTGGATAAATTTCATCTGTTCGGTTTAAACGCAGTAAAATACTAACCCGTCCTTTTTCAACCTCCAGTGTTGACATGACGATTACCAGCGACTTTTCCTGCCATACCATTTGCCAGAAATCGTTTACAGTTGTTGCCAGGCAGCCTTGACAAGCAATGTACAGTTTCTGGTGATTAATCTGCATCAGTTGGTTCTGTGAACACAGACGTACAGGAAGAGAGAGAACAAGAAGTTTAGAGAAGAGAATTCTTACAGATGTCATTTAAGAGTCATGACTTTTATTGTGTACATACTGTAACATAGTTGGCATTGATGTAATCAGAGCCGACAACATTAGGATCTGAGTTTTCCAGTTTAACTCTGGTTTCATCAACTGAAAGATGAAAGAAAAGATAAGAGGAAAAAAATAGTTAATTTCTTACAAGAAACAGTTCTGCTTGTTTTACGTGTTTCGTACAACAAGCAGAAATGTTATATTTGTAAATAATAATTATATGGACAAAATAAACACATTAAATGTATCATTATTAAAGGCAGGGTAGACTAATTTTTCCTATTTTTAGTGATGCGGTTGGAAAATGTCTTCACATCCTGACAGCGATCACAAAATGGTCTAAATATATTTACATAAATACTGTATATATCTTTTGTGGAAGCTGCATGACCATAAAATGTTGGTCCAATCATTGCATTCGGTCCAAATGCAATAATAGGATGTCCTACATTGCTGGCAGAAACAATCTTCCGTCATCAGCGTGTTCATGTGTTTAGGAGGCGTGGCTTTGGAGTGCGCTCTGAAGAGAGGGCGGGATCTGATGCTTTCAATGCTAGCTTGTTATTACTAGCCTCTCCACAATTGCCTACCCTACCTTTAATCTGCAATAAAAAGAACCACTGCTGTGTGATTGGATGAAGTTCTCACATGGAAGGATGTTCTTGTATCTGTTTTTGCTTTTGTTTTCAGGCCTCATGCCTTCATCTCTGCTCTTGGTTACCTTTGTTTCGAGCTTCTGCAGTGCCTACAGAGATAAAAACAGATTTACACACTGAAAATAGCACGAGCAGGCAGAGGAATGAGAAAACATGACCACATCCTGACTGTTGAGAGTGATTCTGAACAAGCGTTTGGCTGCTGTGGTCTAACCTTACCCCAACCAGACATCATTTTAGTATAAACACGCTAATTTTAGCAACAGTATCTTGAGCCTAAATCAGATTTTTTTTTAATACATTAGTGGATCGGACTCATAAAGCTGATTATTGTAGATAACGTTTGCCTAAAAGCAATGTTCTTCCATTTTTTTCTTGTCAACAAACCATACACTAAAGGATTTGTTTATTTGCTTAATTGTTTCATTTAAACCTGCAATCTGTAAATTTAGTTTGATTAAAAATAACAAAAACAGTTTCCTTTACCCTGGTTTGCAATGTTAAGTTTATAATAATGATTTATAATTTGGGCTGTCTGTCATGTTCTGGGAAATGTTAGTTTGGCATTATTTTATTTAAAATTCATAAAGAAAAGTTGGTAAAGTAACCTGCAATTTTATCTTTCAAACAGAGATACAAAAGATGGATCGCAACTTTAAAAAAGTTCTAATACACAGTTTAATTATATCTGATTGTTTTGGGGAAAAAAGTGTGATAAAGAGTAAATTGTATAACTTCTCCCATTTATTTCTTTCTAAGTGGCTTGCGCTTTCCCTGGTTTTGTGTTACACGTGTAGAATGAGAAAATTGTTGTTTCTGATACGTGCAGAATGTTTGGTTTATCCAGAACAAATTTGGCATATACTGGAAAAAAACTTCAATTATTACTCACATCAAACTCTTCCCAGAATCCTGCTTTTATCTTTTTATCAGCTCCAGACGTTTTTTCAGTCCCTGAGGTCTGATCCAGCTGTTTTACTCTGCTGTCGATGTCAGCCGCATTTAACCTGGTGGAGTAATACGGCTGAGGATGAGAGAGAGAGAGAGGTGAGCAGACATTAAAAGAGACACAAACAGGGAGAAAAGCAAGATATCAGACAACATAGACAGACATTAGAGAGGAGGAGAGACGCACACAGAAAGGGCAAAGATTAATCACGGCATTAAAGGTTAAAGGTGCTTCCCACAGTCAATGTGCCTTTGTGTCACACTGTGTAGTAAACAACTTAATTTGAACAGATATTTTCCAGCCCAATCAGTGTGTCTCAGCAGAACAAGCTGTCATACTAGATAAACGGTAAACTGGCACCCAAAATGCCTAAAATGCAGAAAGAAAATGTTTTTTCTAAATGAATTTTTTTAAAATGTAACAAGTGTAATACTCTCTCTGTGCAACACACTGATTACTGTAGCAGTCTCTGCATGGCCCTCAAATTTAGCCGATGTGACCTAACAAAATCGATTCTCATGGTGCAGCAGTTAATACCAGAAGCTGGTTAGTTCCTAGTGCTTTTGTTTCATGCCATTTATGCTTGACATTTAAGACATGGTTGTTATTTGAACATACTGGAGCTTGATGAGAAAAACAAAAAAACTCATGAGAATGTTTTCTTACCTGTTTTAGGTAGACCATTGTGCCAGATAACTCCTCAATACCAGTGCGCTTGAAATGCTCAACAAGGTCTGTTAAATTGTCGAAAATTTCGTTACCACCAACCGTGTAGCGGTCGTTCTGAAAATTAACAGACGTATAAATCAGACTGACTTAATCAGTTAGTCAAACTAGATCGCATTCAAACCACTTTGTGAGTAATACAGGGTTTAGTGGCCCCTAGTAACGTGCTGTGGCCCCAAAATATTGGCACATCTAAGCCACACTTGAATAAGTATGTATAAGTTTTATTGCATCAAACCATGTGGCATCTGCAAACTAATGATGTTAAATTTATAAACTTATAAAAATAACTTGAAAATAACATCACAAAGTCATTTTAATAGAAATCATGTTAACACAAGTGTCCTCATAGACTGCAGTGCATTGTATTAATTTTTCACACGCATGAAGAACAAACAATGATTCTTTTTTTCATTAAAACTTTAAACGCCACCACAAGAAAGCACACAGAAAGCTGAGTCTTCAGATCAGATTTATAGCAGGTGCACACTGATATAGACTTATAACACTTAGGATAAAATGGTTAACAGAGTTTGTTCGGTTAACCTGCTCTGTTAATCGCATGTGCAAAACACTGTAGCGACCGGTTTTTCTAGGTAGAGAACTTTGAACCTCAGTGTACACACATACATAAGAGTGGAATAAATAAACAACAGACCAAGTGACCTCAGTTTCCATGGTTCAGAAACCTGAGTGGGTCATGGCAACCCCCGCTAACATTCACACACACTCATGAGTCAAGTCCAGTCTAGTTTGGCAGGTAAGTGCTAATGGTGCATGTAGATGTTAGATTGGTGTGTTTTTAAATATCATACTATAGATATCTGTAAATATGTATATAAATGTCAATGCTGTGCATATGTATTTACTGCATTCCATACTGTGCATATGTGAGTCATTCTCACATATTTCATTTCATTCATTCTTTTTGCTACTTTATTATATATATTTTGTAGTATATATTTTGTATATAAATGTAGTATGAATGCAAAGTACAATAAGTCATTGTGGATAAAAGCAGCTGCCAAATGCATTTAAAAGCACATTTATAACAGCACTTAAAGATACTTGACCTAAAATGCATTATTAAATGTTATCGTTCCATTAATGCTTTAAAATATGTATCTAAAGAAATATGTATCAGAACAAGCTTCAAAACAATGTCCTACTTTCAAGACATTTTCTTACCAGCAATTTGTTTTGCACATTTGGATATAAAGGTCACAGAACATGAGCAGCCTAATTTGACTCATTGCAATTACTTTTGTATGAACACACACATGCACGGACACACACACACATGCACACACACACAAACACACACATGCACGGTTAATATGGACGTTCTGTAGACTTGTTTTAATACACAGCTAGTTATAAACAATATAACCTAACCTACACTCTAACCCTAACAGAATACCTTCTGTATTTTTGCAGTTTATTAAAAATTAAATTTACTATAGTGTTTTATCAATTGAGGACGTCCCCAAAAGGAGGCTTTGCTCAAATTTGTCAGTTTTCCAGACGTTTGGGTACATATTTGTCCCCAATATATGGTTAAGTAAACCTACACACACACACACACACACACACACACACACACACACACACACAGGCACTTACGTTGCACATGATCTTGATATGGGAGACCCTCCTACCATTACTGGTCTGTTCATCTGTCAGTGCAGACAGCACAAAGTCACCTGGTTTGGAGAGCGACTCCCTCACCAGGAAGGTTCCAGGCTCGTTGCGTTCCCGGAGGAGTTTCTCAGCACTTGGACCTGACAGGTGGCCATGGTACCACCTCAACACACACACAAGAAAACGACAGAAGAAGGTTCAGTCACTGTGATGTTAATGGTTACACATTAGGAACACATCAGAAGATACTGAAGCCTGTGACGCACACAAACAAGAGCTAAAAGATGCATCGCTAACAAATCAAACCACTTGAGCTGCAACTCAAGCAACTATAGTCATAAGCTCAAAACATCTCAAAACTCTTCCTGTGTCTATATTTACTGAACACGTTTGAGCTACAATATCGTTGTGTTTCTGGATGATGCAAAAGTAGGGTGGACCACTAGCATGTGCACTAGCAATTAGGTTTAGTTCTCAATTTGTACTTTTCAGCTTCCTGTACTGTGGTTGGAAAATTTTCTGATGACAAGATTTTTTGACTCGAGACTATGGTTTATTTTTAGTTTGTCCTTCCTTCTTTCTTCTCTTGTGAAAAAAAAAAACTGCTTGCTACATCACCCTTCTTGGGGTCTTCCATTATTGCTCTGTAACAACTACAACCAGTGAATTATAAGCTTGTATTTAATGCAACTGTTGCAGAACTAAACACACATACACACACATATATATATATATATATAAATAAAACTAAATATTAGTTTATTAGAAGTTTAATTATGTTTTCTACATAATTTACTGTAAAATGTATGATATAGAAAAATTTGAAGAAAAAATAAAAACACAAGCCATTGGCAAAAGTAAAATTTTGAAGTAAAATTTTAGGTAGGCAGTCGCATCACTAATAAATAGATATTAAATATTATGGTTGTCAAAGGGAGATGTTTAATCTGGAAAGCTTTATCGTGATGAGACAAAAACTGCAAATATAAGGATTTATATATGAGTGCTCTAATATAAAGGGCTCTAGACTTCTGTATTATAATTTTTTTAGTTTGAAAGTATATTTAAAAGTTCATCATGCAAATTCTCATCTAACTAGTTTTTTCCACCATAGGACCACAATGTATCCAAAACTGTAAGTTGTATTTGAAGATTTGCAAGTCTCTGGTGAGCGTTTTATACTAACACAATTATAACACATATTACACAATTGTTTTAAGATCAATATAACTACTCTATTCACAAATCAAGACCCTTTCCCTTTAAAGTTTACATAGTTTATGTTTTTTTTTATTGTTGATAAGGCTATCTCTCCTTTTACAGTGAGAAAAAGCAGTTAATCTGTTTAGGAATAGACTGAGGATTTCAACAGTTCATCAACATTCACAAATTACGTGACACACATGAAAACTTTCACCCAAACTGAGCTGAGTGTTCGTCTGTGATATTTAAATAAAGTTGGTTTAAACATGATACTGTGTGGCGGAATACAGACAAAAAAACGACACACTCATAATTTCTTCATGTTTTCTGCAGGATTCAAATATTTCTTGCTTGTAAACATCTCAAACATGACAAGAACGCTAGAAGGTCTGTTCTCAGTTGCACATTTTACGACCAATGAAATGACAACGACACTTTCTGAAGCTTTTCACACAGAAACATCAGAATATGACATTTTAGGCAGTTTTCTTTTATATATTTGTGACATTTACACTCACATACGACACACTTGAGAGCACTTCTATGGTGCATAAATAAAAGAGAGAGATTGCCAGAAGGGTGGAGGGCGAGAAAGACATGAAGAAAGGCTTGAATGTCTCCGGTCACTGTTTGCAAATGTGTCAAAAGTAAAGTTTCCAACCGCAGACGAGAAGAGGAAGTCAGACACATGGCAGAGGGAGGGGTGGGGTGTGCTCGCGATTCAAGGTGCTTCAGCACGAAACTAACAGCAGTCAGAAAAATCCAATTTCAATAGCATTTGTGCTTTTACTGTTTATATGTGAGAGAATTTAATGCAACACAGCCAAAGTTACAGGCATAGCATCATTCCTTTACTGCTATATAATTCATATTATAATGATATCTATATTTATTATATTATTATAATATAATTCATTATAAACATCAGCATCTTTTGTGTTAGTTTTAAATAAAGTCTAATTTGCTTCCTTATGTTGTTTTCTATAATCAATCTGTATTTTTTTGTTCTTTTTCTGCATTATAACTAAACTACATAAACTATAAATCTATCTCTTCTAGACGTCTGGAAAGTTCGAACAACACACTGTGCTGTTATTTCACCTACATGATGCAATTTTTCCATCTTAAGAAGGACTCTCACGCTGATAAGGAAAGTTGTGAGAAGATTACTTTTTTTAATCAGCCGTCGTCCGCAACATGCAGATAACACTTCATGCCTAAAAATATTATACATGATATTCACGCAGCTAACTGGAGGAGTTTGCCTTCGAAACGTGATCTAAAAAATTGTTATATCAGCCAGGTTCACATGCAAAGTGCTGATCCAGGTTTATTCTATAAGCCTGTCTTTACGCATTAAATAGGATATATTTGGCATTTGTGTTGTTACTGTAAGAAACGTCTGTTATAAATAGGGTCTGATAAATGTCTTGGTCAGTACAGATTCAACTTCCTGCTGGAAGACTTCTCAGCAATAGATTAACTCTGCAGATAAGTGATCATTTATGTAGATAATTTGACGGGTAATGGAAACAGTGGTCAGGTTCTGTTTTAATCGTTTTAAATTAGATTAGATTCAACTTTACTGTCATGACACAGGGCACAAGTACACAGCCAATGAAAAGCAGTTAGCATCTAACCAGAAGTGCAAATATATAAATACATCTTTTGAGATACAACTACCAAAGTTGCTTCCTCAGTAAATTTGTACTAAATATAAAGCAGAACTTAATACTTAACATTTTCATTACAGAAACTCTTGCAAACTTGCAGTGGCAATGGTGTCACAGAAACCCTTGTGTTCACAAAATGTATTTCAGTGATATGGGCAAAGCAACCATTATTACTGAATGGGGACATGTTGAAGACTGGAAGCCTGTGCCAACAAATGCATTCATCAGAATAAGCGTGTAAACATTAAATGGTAAAATCTACAACAGTAGAACCATCACTCATTTACTTTCCATTCAGCATGGACCACCTGGGAAATGTTACATCTCTGATGAAGTTTATTTGTTTAGTGGGATTGTTTACCTCTCAGTAGTGGGATCAGAACAGTTTAAAGGGTATTTGAGCTCAATAACTGTTCCATCTCTATCCTGCAGGACCCCATGATCTCCAGTGTAATATTCCACCAGTTCGGATAACGTAGCAAACTTCTCCCCACCGTACAGGTCATAATAATCACCCGTGTTTTGAATCCTGATGTGTGTGATCATATCCCGCACCCTGAGAAAAACAGATGAATGGAGAGACTGAATCCACATCATGCTGGTTTAAATTAAACTAGTTACAATACTTTTCAAAAAGTCAACAGTACTGGAACATTTAAGACAAGGGAAAATTGTCAGAGGAAATGGAGCAACAGTAACTTCACAAAGCATGTAGAAACAATGTGTGTGTAGTAATTACTGAACCTTATTGAGTCTTATTGGCAAGAGTTATTTATAAACGTTTTTCAAATGTTCCATTAACTACTTAAGAATGGTATTTTTGATAATGTTATAAAAGTTCTAGTACTTTTTCTAATAAGTTACTGCAGAAATGTTTTTAAGATAACTTTGAGAGAATGTTAGCCGTTTCAGATTTCACACTGAAGTAGAAAGTTACTAAGCTGGTTTCTTGTCTCGTTTAACAAACCAATATTACCAAAAAAATTCCTTTAAATACATAAAGATAAATAAACTGCAAATAAATAAAACTATACAACAGCAACTAATTTGCAGATATTACAAACGACTAAAGATACATGATCCATAAGTATAAGTGGCCATAAGTATCTGGATACCTTAAGTGACCCTTGAATGCCATTGAATTAGATCATTTTAAACCCAGTAAAAAAAACAAACCATAAAGACACAGCAAACATGATGTCAGCCTTTCTCAGGACATCACTTTTCATTTTTACATTTACTTTAAATAAACTGGGCTGCATTATAAGCCTGAATATATCATAGCTTAAACTGGCACCAATGGTCAACTCAGTTTTTTTTTAGAAACACAGCTCCGGTCTTAAAGCCATTTGTAATGAACGTGAGGTCAGTTCCCCTTAAGTTCACACTGGGAATACTGATGTTGGCCATTTGGGAATCTGACCAAAAAATAATAGCAGTAAATTATGTATTTACTCAGTTTTTTGAGATCAAAGGACACTTTACATTGTATTGAAATAAACATGCGAGCAGATTAATATCACATTATACGAATCTTAAAAAAAGAAGTGTTACTGCTGCTGTGCTATTCAAATGAATTATTTGTCAGTTTGTCTATTAATATTGTCACGATCATAAGAGAGAACTACAACCGTGACTATAAACAGAAAGTGATATAAAATATAGAAATATAACACAAACAGAATACCACGTATCCTAGTCATGTTTCTTTCTTCTGAGAGACAGCTGTCAGTGCTAAAATAAGTACCTGCTATTTATCTTAAAAAATGGTCAAACAATCATGTCAAAATAGCAAGTTAAAAAGTGGTGGAAAAGGCCCCATAGCAGCTGTTTTTATATGCAAATATATATTGTAAGTAACAATCAAGTGCATGTAATTATTTTTAATAACATCTGCTACAAAACAGAGCAATAATGTTCAGTTTATTTAATCACTTTGACTCTGAATCTCGAAGTGTGTTATGATGTACAAATAATGTGCATCTTGGACCAATACAGGCATATTTCACATATGACCTTCTGTAGTGACCAGAGCATCTAATGTTTGCATCCTTCACAACATGTTTTACCTATCATATATGAACAATATAAACTAAAGTAATTTTTATTAAAAACCTAACGTCCCTTCATCTAAATTGCACTTATAAGACAATCTCTGTATCATTTAGTAATTTCCACCTCTGTATGACATACAACATGATGTTTCTTAGATCAGCAACATTTTCAATAATAATTTTTAATAATTACAGTATCATGTAACATCACGGGAATACTGTACCTAACAGAGAGGGAGAAATCGCCCACATTCTTCTTGCTGGGTCGGGCCAGGAAGCTGCCATGGACACCCCGGGTCTTCAGAACAGTCTCCGCTTCTAATCCAGACAGATCTCTGTGAAACCACCTGTTAACCGTTCAGACAAACAGATGCTGGTTTAAGGCCTGCTAGTTGTTACGATGTAACACATGCAATTCTATACAGTTCCACAGTTACACGTTACGTTTAACACTGACAAGATAAAAATATAGATAATGGTTACAATACATTTTAAATAGTCCTTGTTACGGTACACTTTGAGGTACCAAATAATATTAATTAATTAACAATATTATTTAACAACATGAGGGTTTGGTTTATGGTTAGTTGCTTGTATTCACACATAATTGACACGTAACGCAACAAAGACACTGTAACATAGCGTTACCAAAACAATTTACTATCTAGTGTACATTCATACACATGCATCATATAATTAAATATCAAATCAATGTATTTTTGAAAATATGGTTAGGTCAAGCACACTTTACAATCAAACCATTTCAATTATAAAACTATAGATGTGCTGTTTAAAAAGGATTTGGATAGCGGTTGTCAAACTGTAGTGGATCATGTTTATTTGTAATGTGTTAAACGTTGGCTGTGGTTATTCTACTTTGTGGATGTTGAGGGAAACTGATTTCATAAATTAAAAATTACTTGGAATTTTTTTTTGAATAATCATTAGGTATTTTGTTATCTAATGGAATTAATATAGCATTTTTTTTAAGTATCCAAATACTTTTTGGAGTCACTATGTCCAAGCAACACACAGAGGCAGAAGCATTTTTTTCTACTCTGTTAAATGCAAATAGAAGTTGTGCATTCTGGAATATTGTGTAGCACATGCAGAAGGTTTTTTAGAATAACATACAGATCAATTGCTGTAAGGCCTACTGTTGCTCTGTATCTAACCACCATGCGTGCAGAAATGCACAAGCGCAACCAAGCATGCATCAACGTATAAAAACACGGTGCGCGTTTACAGCGATGACAGTTAACAGCAACGGTTAACAGTGAAACCTTAAAAACACACGGCTAAACACATATATGACAGTCTGTGATGGAAAACATTAGAAAAGCAAAACTAAAAACAGGAAGATTAAGAGACGAACAAATACAGAACAGAAGTGCATGAAGTTCACAGGAGCTTGTTTCAACTCACCGAACCATCTTCCTTTTTCAACTGTTCCTCTTCCAGTTAAAGAAAAAAGAATGTAGTGAAATATTATTATATTAATATTATAACAGATGCAGGCAGAAATATCAATCCACACGGTACAGTACAATCTTCCTGTCTCTGTCAGTCTCACAGTACGATCTTCATATAGCCTCTACTCATCCTTTTTACACCCCTCCCTTCATCTGTCTCTCCCCTTCTATAAACCTGTGCAGTGACATCCCTCAAAAGAACCATCCACGACCCATAATGCTTCACTCTCCACCCAGCTTCATACGTACCCTCGCCCCCTCAGCTTCTCCTTCTCCTGAAACGTAAACAGTGTTTTTGCGCTTTGAAAAACACGTCCTTCTGACAGGATATATAAGTCTTTACCCCTCTGACGTCCCTCCCTCTCTCACTCTCTCCTGCGCTGTCACATTCAAACTTCTTCCTTCCTTCTTGTGGCTTTTGCATTAAACAGTGAAAGCAAAAGAGTACGAGAGGCAGAGAGAGACATGAAGACTGAGGTGAGGTCGGATCGATTTCTGATTCGTTTCCTGCTCTTTTGTGACTCGTCTAGCATTAGAGAACAATTATCAGTCAAAAACGTTATTTAAAACATTATCAGTCAAAACTTGCTCACATTCTAAGAGCCTGTGAAACTGCCGGAGACTAACAGAGGAACCTGCAGACTTTGCAAAAAAAACTGATGACAACACTGAAAAACAATTACCGTCTTTTACAGACTGTTGTGTCCAGGCTTTACCACCATCAGCTGTATATACTTCCCTGCAGTCTGTCTTCACTTGTCTCTGTTGCTTGCAGGTTGATTTCAAAGCTTGTGTAACAGTATCTGACTGTTAAAATCTAGATAGTGAAGTTTTAGTGTACACTGCATTTCCTTATTTGCAAGCCTTCCCCTTTCACACACACACACACTCCTCTGCTTAGCTATGACATATGGTAACGGTTTCAGCCCTAAATATTTACATTCACACACAGACTACTGTCTGTTGTATGTTATTAGAAATGTCATTGATTGTTCTTACATTCAAGATCATCTAAGGTCATCTGTAAAACCCCAACTCCCATAATGCACCCAAAGTCTAACAACACTTTCCAAAGAAAGAAATGTAACATTACAAGCCATATAATAAACCCAAAAATCAGCTTTAATAAAGTTAAACTGTTAAACTTATGCTTTAAAAATGAAAACCTCAAAATGATGTCAACGCACACACATACACACACATTACCACAAGACTAGCCAGAAAGGGTGTATACGTTTGCCTTGCAAATGTTATCCCTTTAGCCTCTACTTCATATGTGTAAGATTTGAATACATGCAAAGTCCAGGATCTAATTTCACAATACCACATAACAAAATGCTTTTCTAAAGCTTCTATGAGTGTCTCTTTCTATGGTACACTTAAAACCACATTTGCAGATGCACACACAGCGCAGTGTTGCAGGTGCGAGTTTTCAGCACCAAAGGTTTAATTAATGCCAGACATCTTTAAAACACCTAAACAAAAATTATTATTACAATAATTTATCATTGCATAGGTGTTCAAAACAGAACAAATACATTTTTGCAACTACAAACACAGAATGCAACAAGCAACAGGCAAAAATACAATTTTTGAAAATCATTTTTTGATCAACTTTGTACAGGCCCCATTTTCAGCACCCCTCACCCCAATACCTTCCCCCTGACTGATCATGCTACATTACAAATTTAGTACTAAAAATAACTTGCCATTAAATGAAACACTGTTAAAAGTTACTTTTTAAAAAAAAGAAGCCTAATATTTGTATGTGGCAAAAAAGAAACTTTCTCTAGGAACTTGTCAGTCCATAATGTTTTTGAAAAATGAAGTCTATACAATGCTTGAAATGGTCAAACAATTGAAGATTTCATACAGGTGTACAATATAGCCATCTAAGACAAAGGACAACCATCTCAAACAAGCACAGAATTAGATGCGGAGGGCCCAGATTAACTAAATAAGAGGAACTGTTTCATCCTTAGTCTCTAGTTTTGAAACAGAAAAACAAAAAGAAACAGATACAGGACAAACGGATAATTGGAAAAGAGTGTTGTGGATTTTAACCCCAATGAGCTTTTGTGAGGTAAAATGTGACCCGAGTATCTTCACAAACATGGAGAACATAGTTTAAAAGGTTCTAAACATTTTCTTCAAGTTGTAATGATAATGTTTCATGTCATGAATGCCACTTTGGGGAATTAAATACCAAGGTCTTACCACAACAGCAAAATTTGTACAGTTATTTCAAACCTCTGACCCCCCCCCCAGAAACAGTTTCTATCTATCTACTGTATCTATCGCTGTCAGTGTACTGAACTCTGAAGCACAACATACTTAATATTTAAAAACACTGCATGAAATAAAAATACAGTGTCTCCACCCTGTACCATTAACAGTCTCTTGACATTTTGCACATCCTTATCTCATGATACTGGTTGCATGCTATAATTTTTTTTATTGTAGCCTATATACATGTATATTTGCATTCATTTACATACATTTTGCTCTGTATTTTATTGGCCCTGTGTTCTTTGTGCTCCGAGTTCTTTGCACAAAGTCTAATTCAATCTAATGTGTAAATGACTGAGTTACAGAGAGCCCAGCACTGAAGCCAATTGAAATGTGAGAGCAACAGAACAAGTTATCTTAGTAAAAACCTACTGGATCCTTTGACCCAGTGAAACAATGTTACTGTAATATAAACACCATGGTTTATAAATATGCAATCATTGAATAGTCTTTTACGTGATGATACCATCAGTTACCGTGGTTACCCACAGTACTTTATATAAGGGTACAAAGCATAACCAATGATTTTCACCTCAGCAGTGATGAACATACAGATACAGACACTAAAGGAAAGCGGCGAGACATACAGGAAGTAAAACTTTAGTAATAACAAGCAGCAGTGCTTTTGTTAAAAGACCATCATGTCACACCACATTTCCTATCACAAACGTTCAAGCAATTTAAAAAAATGCATGTGTCAGGCTAAAAAATCCTCACCTGCATAACATTTCGTTGTGTCGGCTGCTGTGAGGTACTCGAGTTGCATGCAGACAAATGCAGTAATCCTACAGCAAAATCATACAGCAAAACATGGAATATTGTCTACCAACAGTCTAATAACATGGAACAGTAAGTTGACCAGCCGAACATATACTGTACATTCCTGATAAAATTACAACCATCTGCTCTTTGTGAAGTTTCTCTCTCTCAATACATTTGTCTGATAAGTTATCTGTCTCCACCCACCCATTTACTGTAATTGTCATAATGCTCCTCATCCTGTCTGTTTTTGTCATTAAAAAACTTTTTTTTCTTTTCTCATTCTCCAGTGTGTCCAATCCTGCTCCAGAGTTTAGCTCCAACCCACATACAAATAAACAGCCTGTAATTGTAAAGGTTTTGGTTAACTGGTTCAGGTGTTTTTTGATGGATTTGAAGGTGTAGAACTGTACTGTACACCTCTGTCCTAGACCAACAGAATTTCAGTAGAAAAATTGTAATTAAATTCAGTCAAGTATCAAGCTTTTCCCCAGGAAATCAAATATGTAAAACTGTGTCACGGGTATGCCTAAATAAAGCAAGAAACTGTCACACTTTTTTACTTTTTTTTATTGCAGGTCTGAAAAAACAGAACAAAGACTTAACAATTACAGAGTAACAACGATAATTACAAAGCGAGATATTCAAAACTTTCGAAAGTGTAAAATTAGAAGTTAAATTAAAACAAACTCTGTTTTACTGGAACCTCTAGTTACATCATTCAGAAGCCAATCAGAATTGCATTTTTTTTTTTCTTTTAACAAGCACAGAACTCATTCATAAACAGTGGTGAACACTGGTGACTCTTTTTAACACAGCCGTTTTCATGATCATATACATTTTTTAATCTAGGAATGAAAGGTCATTTGATGGCCTTATCATAACAGTTGCTGTTTCCTGACATCTGATTAAACCTTACTGACTGTACTTACAGTACAAGTGAGATGAAAGCCAGTAGGTCAGAATTTCAAGAGCTCAAACAGTCATTTTGAATATAAGCTTGGAGCAAGACTGTGGAAAAACAGTGATTCAGTTAGTGTGAATTACAACATAATGCACACCTGAGAAGGAAAGAGTTTCAACCGCAAAGATCTCTCAAAGCTTATACTCCGATCCATGCAAGGTGGAGATCCATACCAGGTCTTCAACCTTGCCTGGTATGGACTACTAGTGTAGAGTGACCTGAAAAACCTGCAATGGAATTCTACTGCATTCTTATTGGATGATTTAAGTGCTGTGTATTTAAACACGCTTACACACCGCTCAGGTAAGCAGGTGTGAGCTCACGGGATTACTAATAGAAGGGATGGAAGGAAAGGATTTAATTGACTTGTTTCACAGGAAACGTGAGGGAACCACAGTGTGCTAGCTAGGGACCGCTATATGTCACACATTAAGTATCTGATCACCTGTCTTGGGTGTATGTCTGCATGTGTATGTGTGTGAAGAAGTCATGTGACTCCTCGTTAAAACAGATTATGGGAGGTAGGGCGAGAACTTCATCCAGAGGTCATCAGCGTGGCGCCTGCGTCTGGGTGACCTCTGGTCCTCGGCTGGCCAGCCGGCTAAGGATGCTTCTCTCTGACATCTGCAGCCTCACAGCGACAGGCGGTATCCGGGCGATGGTTGCCGGGAGACGGGTGACATCAGCCTTCATGTCGCTGAGCAGCTCCTCCAGTTGTTTAAGAACTGAAGGAACGATGGATGACAGCACAAACTCATAAGCATTTTTTGCACACGCTGTTCTAGTTTTGAGATGTGTCAGTTCATCACGCTTGTGTCTGTAGATCACAACCACAGATACAGGCTGTAGTAATCCAGTAACGTGGTGTGAAATTTGTGGCTTTGAGCAGTGCTATGTTAGAAACACTTAAAAACGAAGAATTTTTTTGTCTACTTTAGTGCACAAATGTGGTCGTAATCCTCAGTTCTAGAGATCCACTGAGGGTACTGAGGGTCTCCATTCTACATCAGTTCATCTTTCTGTTTATAAGATACATGATATGTGTTATAATAATGTGTTCCTGTAGCTCAACTGGTAGAGCATTGCCTTAGCAGCGCAAAGGTTGTGGGTTCGATCCCAGGGAATACAAGCACTGATAAAAATGTATACCTTGAATTCACTGTAAGTCGCTTTGGATAAAAGTGTCTGCCAAATGAATACATGTAAATGTAAAATGTAATGAGATGTTTAGTAAGACACAGCAAATACGCAGTGCAGAGACCCACTACTAGCAAATCAAAGAGAGGGAAAGAGAGGTTACTGTACCTTTGTGCAGTACAGCATTGGCAGGCTTGTTTCCTGACATGGACTCTTTGCTGAGGTGTTGGTGTGACTCTGCCAGACACTCCACCTCACTGAAGCGCGTGTTGAGGGCCATGGAGGGGTGAGACGGGTCCTCCGTCATGTTCAGATACGCGGCTCGTCTGAGCTGCTCCTCGATCACCAGAGCCTGTTCCAACAGCTGCAAAGAGGGAAAAACCTTCCACACATTAACATTACTGTACATTACTGTACATTACTGTACATTACTGTATAGTTTACTGTATAGTGAAGAATTAACTATATAATTTCAGTGTTTAGTTATCTTTGTTAATGTTATTTAATGCAAATACAGTTGTTCACAGTTCATTCGTGTCATTTCATGTGTATTACTGATGTTAAGACAATTTTTAGTTTTTACCTTTTAAAAAATATATTTATAGATGAGAAAATTAACATTATTAAAAGCGGCAAAGTATTGTTAAGTTTATTTTACAGTGCCTTTGTTACATGTACTTACTATAGTAATACTAGTAAAGGTTAACTATGCATAATTATATGCAACTAACCCTAACTTTATAGCAAGTACAAGTTGTTAATTATTATTACTCAGTACTTAAATGTACTGTATAATAACTTAACTAATGTTAACAAGTTTAACATCCATTGTGAAGTGTTACTTTTTTTGTTTTTCTCTTTAATTTACTATTTTCTTTATTTATGTGACCTTTCATTTTCTGAATTGTCTTTGCTACTGTTAAGTACTGTAATTATATTCTTTTGCAATACTGTAAATATTAATAATGAAGGCCATAAAGCTTTGCTGACTCTTGAGAGAGACATATCACAAGATGTTCTGATCTTAATGAAGAACTAACATTGCAGCCGTGTGTTTAGTTTTTTTTTTTTTTTGTCTCTAACCTTAAACCGTCGAGCAAGAAACTTGTTTTTAATTTCAAGGAAGTTTCCGCGGCTCATCTCTCCTTTAAAGGGCTCGTTGAGAATGGCGAACCTCGGGTCATTTTGCACGTCTTGCCAGCGAGCGTAGCCATGACTGACGATACAGAGGTGAAGGACATAACAAACACTCTAATCTTCTTCTAAAAGGTTGTGGGTTCGAATCCCAGGGAGCACATGTACCGATTAACCGTACAACTAAAATGTACTGTAAGTCAATTTTGATAAAAGCATTTTGCCAAATGCATAAATTGTAAATGTATTTAATAACAATCAGCTTAACGGTTGTTTAGGATACTGTATGATACCGGCCAGCAGCCAGTAGTCATGGCGACGATGCCAGATCTCATATGTTTTCTTGGTGACCGTGGCGGCTCTCTCCTCATTCTGCCAGAGTGAGTGAAGCTCTGGAGAGACAAACAGAGAATTCATTCATTCACAGCTCACACACACACACACACACACACACACACACACACACACACACACTGTAAATTCCCAGTGTACCTGTGAAACCTCCGTCAGCGATGTTAAACATGAACCTCTGCTTCACAGCTTTCTTCTTCTCCTCACTCACTCCATCCCCTCCTCCACTTGTCTCTTTGGCATTCTCTCCATTTTGCAGTTTGGCAGAGTCCTCCGATTTCACTCCATCTTTCTCATCCTTTGGATCTGGTGGAAGACAGAGAAAGAGAAAGAGAGAGATTAGAAAAAAAGAGACTGAGATAGGTATGTACTTGTACAATAAGTTTGTTATACCTTTCCTCTCTTCTCCAGCTGAGCTGGTGTCCATTTTATCTTCAGAAGATTCTTCTGAAATCAAGTAAAAGGGAGGGATTACACCCAAACTGATGCTACATGCAAACATGGTTGTAACATTATTGGTTTGAGGATGTAACGTGTTGGGAAATCAGTCTGAGCCAATCAGAAAGGTCTTAAAGAGTGCATGCAAATCCTCTCTCACAGATTATTGAGATTCTTGATGAAGGTGACAGCCCCCCCCACCCCCCTCCTCCTTCCATGCAAATCCTTCACTGTGTTAACTTGTGGACATCTGCATAATACATCTTAATACATGTTCCTGGTTTTTAGCGCATAATTATTCTGTAAACTCTTTCTCTTTCAGTTTGTTGTCACCGATTTTTCTCCAACTAAATGTGAGATTTCAGTCATTGAAACAGGAAATAAACATGGGCAGCATTCTGACCATCAGATGGTTCTCTGTGAGTTCACTCACCTTTGGTTTTGGATGTGTCTGAGCTGCTTGTGACCTCTGAACCTTCAGCTTTGACATCTGAAGAAGAGGTGTTCTCCTTCTCTTTCACTCCATCCTTTTCCGTCTCTCGGCTCACTCCATCCTTTTCCCTGGATGGTGATGTGGCCTCCTTCTCTTTCTTTGGTGGACTGGGGGGGCTGTCACCTTCATCAGGAATCTCAATAATCTGTGAGAGACAAAGAAAAAACAAAGAGCGAGAGTGAGACAGGAAGACCGAGAAAGTGAGACAGGCAGGTGTTTGCCAAGGGAAAGTGCTTAGAAACAGAGAAAAGAAACAGGAAGCTAAAGTAAAAGAGAGAGACTATAAATAACAGGTACTGTACCTCATCCTCCAGTTTGGAGCCTTTCGTTTCCTTCTCGCCGTCTCCGTCAGTCTTCTCCTCCAGCTCTTTGACTGTGTCGTCACTCTTGGAAAGATCTTCTGTTTGAATAAATGAAAGTTTGATGAAGTCATGATGATGAAATACTGAACAAATGATTTGTAAATGAAGAGCAGAGACTGCTTCCAGTCTCAAGAAAACAATGGAGCCTGTCTAATTAACATATAAACCAAATAAATTGAATTTACAAACAAAATCATCTAATTTTAACCATTTTAATCAATACATTTTGTAGACACTTTTATCCCTTTGCATTTCTAACACAATGCTCTACCGAGCTACATAAACCCCACTATAATTTCCACCACAATATGTTCAAACTAAAGTTGGACTATCACATAAAATAATTTGTGATGTAAAATTGAACTTATTTTGGAAGAAAAAAAATCTTTGTGATGCATGTTTATTTGCTGTTAGACATTGTTAGTATATACAGCAGGTTTATTTTCTTCTAGTCTCCAGAGCCAAGCGTGAAATATTAGTCTATGTTCCACTAGATCTACCAGTTTGACAAGTATGAGAGTGTCTAAACATGAGTATGCGTGTATGTGTACATGTACCTGGTGCTGGTGTGTTGGGCTGGGTATCAGCAGGAGTTCCAGTAGAAGGGGTTTTTGGATCTTCTCCTGCTGCGATGGCTGCCGCTCTCTTGCTTTCCTCCAGTTCTTTCATCCAGGGCATTGACCACTGACCATTGACATGCTCAAACTCCTGCACCTGTAGAAGTCCAAACAGCCAATCAGAGCTCAGAACAGCCGGTAAACGACCAATCGCATAACACCACCACTGTTCACTTACATATACAAAATATAGCATCAAAAGAGTCAACCACAGACCAGAACAATCACACATCAGAATCACAGCATCTCAACATTAACTCTTGCCCACTAAAAACACAGTTTTGCACACACCTTCTTGCGGATCAGTGACATCACACCTATGCGCGTGAGAACATGTTGGCGTGACAACCCTTCTCGTGGAACACCATCAGCGAAGGTTTCCGCCCCATCGGCACCCGGCTCACACAAGTGACGCATAAATAGGGAAACATACGCCCTGAGAAAAAGAAAAAGCACTTCAGTGCATGAGGTAAATGCATTATATACTCACACACACGCCTCAAGTACAGTCAGACTCACTTAAACTCTTTCTCTGATTTGCCTCGCAGGTCTCTAACAAGCCACTGGGTGGTGAAGGCATCCTGGGGGGGCATCCCATAACGCATCACTGCGTTCAGGAAGGCCTTCCTCTGACGAGCATTGAAACCCAGCACCTAATGTGGAGAAAGATGGTTTAAGGATGCTGCTTAATACTTGAAGGGAATAATGCATGAATAAAGCTGCGAGGTAATTTAAGTTGAACCTCGATGTTGCCTCCCACTCGGGCCAGTAGGGGCGGTAGTGGTTTGTCTTTGTCATTTCTCAAGCCTTTGCGATTGGGCCTTCGAGAGTTTGCTGACAAGGAAAACAACCATGTTAATACAAATATGCAGCTGTACAATAACTTTGAATTAAAATTAAGACTTTTAACGTTATTATTACGTAAGTTTGGTATAGTTCACCTTCAGAACGTTCATCGAAATCCTCATCGCCCTCTTCTGAAGCTACCGAGTAATCTGATTGGTTGTCAGACTGATCATCCTGCCAATCTGAAAACGAAACAGGCGGGGCAACACATTGCTGAGCAGCTCAGTTCTCACGGCAGTACAAATATTAAAATTTAAGAGGACAAAACACAACTGCATTCACACAGACATTAAACAACAGCCACTATGAATTTAATCATGTTTAAATGGCACTTAAAATACAGAACATTTGTTTCCAATCAAAACAAGCACAATCACAAAACCCCCGAGCAGAACAAACATACGTGTACGTTGTTCATCATTTTATTTCTTATGTAGCTTTAGACGGTTTTAAACACAACAACGAACATATTCGTTCCGCTCGGGTTTAACAAATAATACTCACAGACACAAAACACCAAAACTAAATCTACTATATCTAAGACATGACATCACAAATTAGTCTTCAGCCATAACAACACACACGTTGATCTTCACACGCATGCTCAGGGAAAGAGCAGTAAAAAAAGCTTTAAAAGTGCGTCTGTACCCCGTCCACTACCTCTGTCCTCCTGTGAGCAGTCGTTGTAGTTAACAGGTTTGCGCGGCCGTTTGCCTTTGCCCAGATGACGAGCAAGATCTTCCTGTTGCTGCTCATAATGATGCCGTAACAGTTTCTCCCAGTAATCTGGATCAACACTCTCTTCTTGTTTGATGATCTCTCTGTCCAAATCCTCCTCCTGACACACACACACACATTTGAAATCCACAGATACGCACCACACACAGACATCCCACAAACCAACTCCTCGGCTCACCTCATCTTCATCTTTCACCACATACTGGGCCACTTTAAAGGAGCTGAGATATTCGTTCATACTCTGCAGTTCTGTGTCGTCTGTTGCGTCTTGGTTCCGGTCCAACAAACGATCGATGGCTTTGTCGTCGTAGTGGATCACACTGCCATCTTCTTCCTTATTGTCACCTGGACGAGCAAACATAAGATACAGATGTTTTGTTTTTCAGACCAATAGTTCAGTTTTTCAATTGCCCTGCCAGTATTTCACTGGTCCCATCCTTTAACTTGCCAGAATAGCTGGAAATAGTTTAGTAGCTTGAAATATACAACTCCATTACAGTTGTACACTCGTAAAAACAGTGTAAAGTGTAAAGTTTACACCATGTCAAATTCAGGTGCAATGCAACAAGATTTTAGCAAGAAGTCACTTCTCAGTCCACAATAACAGTCTGAACATACCTGATGTATACAGTTAAGTGAACTTTATAACAATGAGATTTCATGCTAGGTGGGGCTAACCACTGATGAAAGTAAAGTTAAACTCACACACATACTGGAGTAGTGAGTGGTGAACACAAACTCTACCCGGGGAGCAACTGGGGGTAAGATGTCTTACTCAAGGGCAGCTCAGTTGTTTCCTGCCAGCACTGGGAATCAAACCGGTGATGTTTTGGTTACACGTCTGACTCTATAACCAGCAGGCCACAACTGCCCCAACACGGCAGAAACCAGGAGACTGATAACATCCTGTTGTTGGCTTGTGGTTGTGGCTGGTTAGGACAAAACCTCAGATTTACCTGGACGAGATAACTTATCATTTGTTGTATTGCGTTGAGTCTGCTTAAGATGTGGTCACTTAAGTCACTTAAGATGTGGTGTGTTCAAATTTCCTACCCATTACACATGATGTTTAAATGTGCTTAAATGAAGCAGAAAACTTAAAGAAAATGACAGAAAACCAATGTCTAAGCATTAAGACACATGCACAGGATAAAGTAGGGAAACAGTAAAGTTTTGTAAAGTTTACGGATGACACAGCAGTGGCCCAATGAGGCAAGTAGCAGTTCCACCAACACTCTTATTGTTGCCTGTTTATTTTTTTTAACCCTGTTTAATGTTCTAAATGCTGCAAGGTTTGACTGTATGGCCACATGTCATTATTGTCCTGATAAATCTCTATTCTAATCTGATCCTGCTCCTTAAAACTGTATTATTTCGTGCTGAAAGATTTTCCACCTTCTCCGAGCTCGTCTTTAAAAAGCTGCTCTGTGCCAAACTTCAAGATGTCATCCAGCTCCTGTTTGGACATGGATCCGGCCTTGGAACCCAGACCAGGCCGCACCACCAGGTGGGTCAACATCATCTTCTTCTTTGCCACCTGAGACGTGAGGGTAATGAGTATTAATGGTTCTAAGATAATGACTGTGCCACTGGTACTTTTTGTTTGTTGACTGTTTTTAACATAGATGTGCATCTGTCGTATTAGTATGTCACTATCTTTTACACATCAAATACAACACGTTTTACTTTAGGTATATCATTTTACTATAGATGACTATAGTGTAATCATTTTACTATAGATGACTATAGTGTAATCATTTTACTATAGGTTACTATAGTGTAATCATTTTACTATAGGTTACTATAGTGTAATCATTTTACTATAGGTTACTATAGTGTAATCATGTTACTATAGGTTACTATAGTGTAATCATGTTACTATAGATGACTATAGTGTAATCATGTTACTATAGATGACTATAGTGTAATCATTTTACTATAGATGACTATAGTGTAATCATTTTACTATAGATGACTATAGTGTAATCATTTTACTATAGATGACTA
>JAZGTK010000911.1:0-48921 GCA_036877625.1 Ambastaia sidthimunki
ATGGGATGAACTATATATGTGTATGTCTGTCTGTCTGTATGTACAGTATGTATAATTAATATTCTCTGTTGCTTTCATTGCAGTCTGTCTTGGTCTATATCTGAACAATTAATTTTATGTTATTCAAATATCTTATTTCCTACAGAGGATTACATGTGTTGAAACAGCCAATTTATATATTTTGCCATGTAATGTATTTGAAATGCAGTCCACAGCGTTTTTGCAGTAAAAGGGGTTCTGTGTCCTCAAAAAGCCTGAGAAATTAAAATACCCTCTCATGAATCAGAGAACTGCAATACTTTAAAGCAACAGTTCACCAAAAATGTTCAAGCTTTCGATGTAAAACCATTAAGTAAATGATGATAGAATTATTAATTATTAATTTTATTTTAGATGAACCTGCCCTTAAACATTTCTCCTGGTTTAATGCTTTGCCCCGTAGGCTTCCAAGATGCGTGTGATTTTTGTACTTATAAACTGAGGCATTGGTCTGTGGTAATCGGCAGTATGCCACATAAACATGCATTTAGCCTGGAAAAATTCCTCAAACTCAGCAAGTTATATATATCAAGCTGTGACTGTAAACGCAAAGATTTTACATATATAAATATACACATGCCTCCTTCAGTTCTTGCCCAGGTACACCAGGGTCTTTGCTCTCTCTCTCTCTGTTCTACCCTAAAGACCCCAGAGGCAGGAGAGCATGTAAATAATAGGTTATGGGGGGTGAACACTGGCATCTGTATCTGCAAACACAAAGATGAGTGAGCACAGCTCATATATACACCAAGTGTTGAGTGATGATTGACTAGGTTTATTTGTAATAAACGACGTAGCATTAGTCTTCCTAGTACAACTTGTGCTAAGGCTTACATTACTCTGTGAAGTGTGAGGTATGCTTTAGAGATTGACAGGGTGACTTATTGAAATATGTGTCTGTAGAGTGGCAAACCGCTCCTGCATTTATTTTTGGGTCCTCACATCAAGGCAGAGAATGCATATGTAGAACCAGCTGTAGCAAGTGTCTGACTGAAAATGTGTGTCACAGATAGATGCACTTTTGCAGCAGGCTGTCAGCTGAGTGCTATAAATTACACAAGTTGCTTTGTCATTGTTGGGTTAATGGTAAACTCAGCACTGTGTCAGCTGCACGGCTACCAGTTGCTTCTGAAGCCCTGAAACCATTTTTACCAGTGGTGGATGACGGCATTGTCATATAGAATATATATTCTGCAGACATTTAGAAATATTGCTTCTTAATATCATTAATATCAGATATCTGGGTTTGTGAATGAAACACTGACTCTTTGAGTGGTTTAATTAAGCAGAGCTGTTTATTTCATAAAAATAAACCATACCATACTATCATGTTTTTATACAATACCACGTTTCTGTTCATGTTGATGCTTAAAGTAAAACTGTCACACTGCTTTCTGGTGGACTCTGGGTTTTGATTGGTCAATATCAGCATTATGTGGGCAAATATTTTTGTAGAATGGCTGTTAAACTGTACAAATGACTGTTGTTCCAGGCAACTGATTCCCTGGATAGCTGTGCTAGTTTTAAATCTCCTGTATCAGTCTGCAGTCTCTTGCTTCCTCACATAATAAAATCATTTAAACTCAAATCAATATTTCATATCTGTTTATTAATTTATTCTGTTTCCTCTACATAGAAATCATTTAATTACAAGTGCAACCAATCACTTGTATATTTCATCTATATTATCGTCTTAATATGCTACAGGAATTAAATGTGCAAATGCTTAAAATGGTCAGAATTCTGGGTTATGAATATTTGAATTTGCGTGTTCTCACAGTTTTGCCATCCTGACCCTCGGCCAGACCACCAGTATGTCTGAAACCAACATGATTAATGTTGCGGTCATACAGGGAAAGAGCCCTTGAAATGTGAATCACTTGTGATGAAATTTACTGTATTTAAAGATTTTAAATTATGATTCAGCTGCCTGAGAAACATCTGAAGCCACAAAAAGACCTTTAATCTAATAAACAGCCTTAAGAGATGAAACTAATGTGTGAGCAATGAAATCTGTTCTCAACATCTCACATTTTATCTCCAGAATAAGAACAATATGTTTTTAGGGAGCTCAGTTCTCAGCTCTGTTTCAGCATTCACAGAGAACCTGATCTACGTGACTCTCACCTGTTTATATCTCTTTTTACCTTCACATACCCATTACTCCATCCTGCGCTCCACCCGTTTCTCCTGCTCATCTGTCCCAGAGGAGCACGAACCGAGCAAGTATTTTCTCATCTTGTTAGATGGAGAAAAATAGGGCGAGAGAAAATAACAAGGAGATAAATAGAAAAATAAGGCATTCAGGACAGGAACCCAGGAGAAAAGAGGAAAAGCTACATATGAATGTGCTTTAATTGGCAATGGGAGGGGGTTTACAATGCTCTGGTATTAGAGAACTGTAGAAGTTCTCTCTGATGTTAACATGATCATGTGACCATATCCCCATCCGATCCTTCTCTGCAGCACTAATGATCTGTACGGACAGTAATGCCAGTAATCCTTTATCCTAATAGTTTAGTCACAATCGTCAGGCTAATTGTTGTTTACATTGTGTGGTCATGTGAATCACACATGATTTTTTTTGTTCCTTCTACACTTTTGTCTTTCTGGCTTTCTTGTTGAACAAATGCTGTCATTGTTTAATCAGACCCATTCTCATTTTAAAGGGTTGCTGTTCTTATTTCCTGTGAAACACAAAGATAAATTTGAATTTGAACTGATATTTTATAGAAATTTCCAAATTTCCTCTTGTGTTCCGAAAAAAAAAAACAGTGTAAACATTTAAAACAAAACATTGTGTTTAACAAAGAATGACAGAATTAGATTTTTGTGTAAATGTTGTGTTTCTTTAATTTTCTTTTTACCTGAGCAGTGATAGGAGTGACCTCAAGATGATATTTAGAGCTCATTAACTGTGCAGGCAAGATGTGTGCATATTTCTTTGTGAACCCTGTTATATTCACATTTATAAAACTGAGTGTCTTTCTTTTCTCTGCGCTCATGTCTGTCAGGCAATGTTTCCTCTCTCCAGGGGGTGAGTTTAATTAAAACTGTGGATACAAAACCAGGCAGAAAATGTCCTATTAATCAAACTCAAACACGCCTCTGGTAAAAAAAACAAATACAAATGCAAATCCACGTGCTGTCAAAGAGTTTAGAACGTTAACACAGCGTTTAAAACACCAGTGGCATGTTTGTGTCTCTCTGCCCTGTGGACATTTATCTCTATCATCACTGTATGAAACAAAATGACAGGTTACCATATCTATGTATTTAATCTGTACATGCCGTACATGCCCAATAACTGTTTTTGCTTATTGGATTGCAGCTTTAAAGCTATATATACATATACTATATATGTGAGTGTGTCTGTATGTGTGTGTGTGGGGTGTATCTAATCTGACTTACTACAAAAAATATAAAAATTAACTGGTCAGAAGGTGTAAACTTATCTGTCTTGGATGTCAAGGAATCTTTCTTTTTAAGGTGATGCATATATGTTTTGGATCATTGGGTGGCTTACCGTAAGCTCTAAAACGATTGTATAAAAACCCGTTGCTTTCAAAATCCCCATCTGCCAGAAAATACACATGGTAATTCATAGCTACAGGAGGGTCGTGACAAAGTAAATGATCGGAAGTTTCATGTGTTGAACTTTCTAATAAAGTTTCCATTACCGCCCTGCGTGTTGAACGTGGGCTTACATCAGCAGAGTTTATAAAGTCACGGGCCGCTGCCTTTAACTTCATGTAAAAATAAAAGATTTGGGTGAATTTGGGGTGACGATGGGCCCAGGCTCGGGCTGCACAGCTCCCTGCAGAGGCCATGACAGTGAATTTGATGTGGGATTGTAGAGTTGTACTAACTCATTTCCCCTCCCTTTTCCCCCAGCTCCACTCCTGGAGTCTTAAAGGAGCCCCATTGTGAGGGGTTGGATGTCACAGCACTCAGAGCACGGAATGCCTGGGTGCTTTACAAAGACACTCCTGTTCATTCCGACTCCCCCTCCATGTGCTCGGAGTCGAGGGCTGCACAAATACAGACTAGTGATAGATGTGCTCTGTTATGCAATCCACTGCATGTTCCGTTCCCTCTGATTCCAGCACTATAACACATTCCCAACTACAAAACAACATTGGAAAAGAGGAAGTTCATATATAGAGAGACATACACAGACATACACAGTGATTGCTTTATCATAGCTCAGGGGACTTCAATGAGTTCACACAAAAATCTTAATTTTGTTAGCGATTACTCTCATGTTTTTCCATGTATAATTTTCTTTCTTCTGTGAAACACAAAAATCAGAATGTTCTTGCTTGTGAATAGTTGCTTGGGACTGAAGCTGAAAACTAGACACCTAAAATACACTATTTGATAACTTTGATACACAGTTTGTGTATTGTTGAGATCTCTTTTTGAAATTCTAGAGGTAGCAAATATGAGCCTATTAATCCAAAAACAATCTAAGAAGCAGGAGATGTGCTTTCTATTTAATCTCACCAAGACAAATATTGAGATCTTATTTGTGATTCTTCTTTTGCATGAATGGATTCTTTCTGTGTGACCACAGAGATTTAGATTGAGATAGCATGTAGCCTTTTTTGAGAAAACAAATTCATATTTGCTAAACTGGTTACAAATGAGACTAAATAATTTGGATGAGATAATGCTGAGAAACACAGAGCTATGACAAACAACGCAAAGAATTTTTCAGCCATTAATCAGTTAATCCCACCAAACTGTGGTAAACCACCAGACACCAAACAAGTGATTATCTGCCTAGCAGCAGGCAGAGAAAAAACAGCCTCTCTTTGATGATTAATGTCATGGCTATGTGCTCCTATCAGCAACTAAAGTGAGACAAAAGAGGTTGGTTTTCCATAATGTCTTTGTGGTTACCCTCAAGTTGAATTTAGGATTTTTAATTAGTTCTAGACCTGCACCGGCCTATAGGCCAATTTAGTGGGAACCTTCCTGTGTACATGAGAAAAGCTATTGCATGGTCCATGCATTTCTATGGATCAGGGAATCCTGATACACACAAAGGAGGAATTAGTATATGCTGTATGGTTCATCTTAAGTTCATCTTGCCCCCAAAGCATGTAAACATCCTCCTGCCCTTTGAGGTCCATGTCCTTCCTGTGCTGTTTTATCTCCCTGCTATGGCATGACTGTATGTCTTTGTGTGAGTTTGGGTGTGTTTGTTAGGTGTTGTTTTGTGTAGCTCAGCTGGTACCATGTGGTACAAGCAATGCAAGGTCATGGGTTCAAATCCCAGTAAAAACATAATACTGAGCAATTATGTATACCTTAAATGCACTGTAAGCTATTATATGCACTTGCCAGGTGAGAATGTGTATTTCAAATGTAATCTTCATGTATAAGCAGATATCTTTGTTCTGATCTCATCTGTGCCTCAGCTCATGCATGATTGCTAGAACAGTTTGCCAACTATTTTTCTGCATCAAAATTTAGTTTAATTTAGTTTAATAATCACACTGTCACGGATACAGTCCTGCCACACTACTAACAGTTTTTTGTTTACACAGTCACTCAATGTGTCAACTTTTCCATCCAATGGCCAGCCAGCTTCATTCAAAGAGAGGTGGTCAGTCTGAACTTAATTCAAATCATGTGGGCAGATGAAGTGAAAGATGGAGTGACACACACAGAAAGAGAGAGAGAGATACAGAAACAGGCTGTGAACAACTTCAGACAGCAAGAGAAAAGAAGAGCTGAATTCTAACCAAACAGCAAAACCAAAGCTCTAACCAAAACCAAAAAGCATCCAGTTATTATGTTTTCTTTTCTGGATGAAATCTTGAGCTCTGTTTGTGTGTGTCTCTGAGAGGGTGGGTTTGTTTATGTGTGTTACAGAGGTGTTAAGTTATCTCCACCCTCTGGTCAGCTGGACAGGAACTCTAAAGCGTCTACAGCAGGACTCCATTTGCACAGCCCATACACACACACACACACACACAGACTCACTCCATATTCTAAATAAATATCTGTAAATTTAACGTTTGAGTTTATGAGTTTTTGAGTTTATGAGTAACTTTAACTTTTGTAATATGGTATGATGTGAGACAAAATGTTTACTGTGAAATAATGGTGGGCGGGGCTGGATTTTATTGGATGTGAAATGTGTGAGGGTTTGATGTTATTATTTGTTCTCCACCTATTCAACCCTGATTCTATCAGCAGTCTTGAGTCTTCCTGGCATCTCACCCTTTTCACATTCCCAGGACCAGCTGTCAATGAAACAACTTCCTGTCTCATAAGCTGAGTAGTTCCTGCCTTTCCTGGGCCTCTCCCCCACACTCCTAAATCTCTGTGACCTTTGATTTGTATCTATAGATCCATAGAGAAATTCTATAGAAAAATAGCAAACATGCTAACATACAGCTATAAGCTATGTCTGTGGCCAACTGCGAGGCTAAATCAATGTATAGTATTTTTCCTCCAAAGCCATCTGTGTTTTCAATCAGTTATGTAGTTTTAATTTCAGTCTTTTGGACTGTTCAATGTTTGGTCTTTTTCTGAAGGGGCGTAATTACCATTTGATGAATTTCATTTCAACAGGATATCATTATATGTCAAACCCAGTTGCTCTTCACTCCCCCCACCAAACTTCATCTGCTCGTTTGGTGATTGTGATGTCATGGGGAATAAAATGGAAAGCATGTGTGGCCCTGATCAAGCCCCAGTGAGACACCGCAGAGTCGAGATACAGACAGGCATGCGATTGTGAGCGTGTGTGCTCTGTCCAGGGCTTGCGTGCCGAGCGCGTGATCAGAGTTTTTTGGTGTGTGTATTCCGCACACGTTTTTACTGGGCAGGCGGTTTGAAATGGCGGATGTGTGAACTGGCATGCAATAAGAACGGAACGCCTGTATAAAATTACACACATGCTTGTGGGTGTGCCAAGCTCTTCCACAACCCTGCCGACCTGCCAGGCGCCCTAAAAGAACAACAAATGTGTGTGTGCGTGTGTGTGTGTGTTGGGGTTACTTAACCATATATTGGGGACAAATTTGTACCCAAAAGTCACCTAACCTGAGAAATCCTAGCAATTTTGGAAAAATGCTATAAAATATAGTATATGACGTTGTTGTTTTACATTGTTTTGTAAAAAAGCAGAACGTTTTCTGTTAAGGTTGGAGTGTGGGTTAGGTTATATTGTTTATAACTAGCTCTGTATAAAAACAATAGAAGTCTATGAAATGTCCTCATGTAGTGTGTGTGTGTGTGTGTGTGTGTGTGTGTGTAAAAATGGATCACTTGTATCACTGAAGATTACAGAGCACCAGAACAATAGCTCCTGCAAAACACACACTTGTGATATGATTTGCATTTAACACTAATCTGAAGCGACTTACAGTGCATTCTGATCTGTTTTATCTGTATATGTGTTTCTTGGGTTTCAAACCCACAACCATGGCATTGTGAGCAGCACAGGTGAGCTACAGGGACACTTTCTGTACCCATTCATAGCTTACTTGTTTTGATGCTGTACATGTTGTGTGTTTTGGATTATGCATTAAGTCTGTTCATGACCTGCTTTATACATCTGTGTCAAACCTGCACTTGTTGGCTCTGCATAACTGCATAATAAAGTGATTAACTGTGTAGCTTACACGATAGTCTGCACCTCTGTCTAAAAATGTAACTGTAACTGTGTCACATCTACACAGACCACATCAGCTGTGATTGTCCGCATACAGCCTATGGCATGCATTTGATACAGCAGTATGTCATATACATTACCTAACCGTATACCTTTAGACTCATTCTATACCTTTAGGTCATCAGTTATTGAGGAAAATGGCTATTTTCACTTTGCTTGTTCTGGTGGAGTTGTATTACATTTAGATGTGCAGTTTATTTACACCCACTCTGTAACACAAAATGGAGATTTGGCAAAAGAATACAGTGAAATCAGTCCTTGTTTTTTTCTACCATTAAAAAATATGTATGTTAAGGGAGGAATGAAACCCAGTCGTCCGCCCTAAAGCTGATCCCAGTGTCTCTGTATTGTTAGGATTTCTCCTTGTCAGCACGCAGAAATATAAACAGCAGAACTGCATACTGCGTGATTAATGTGCTGTGCTCACCCACGACAATGTAAATGACAGATTCTCAGAGAGAGGGAGAAGAAAGAGAGAGAGACATTGAGACCTCACGAGTCCTCAGAACTTGAAACCAAAGGCAAAACACTACTTTACTACCTCATGCTTTCCTTTCAACAGCGGTTAAAGGGAAATTTGTATTACTGTACTGTGCTGACGATTAAGTTTAAGCCGAACTGTAATTTAATCTTACTTTTGAGTCGCCAGTGCAAAAAACAGTGGCAGTCCAGCGACTAACCATTCAAGTGAAATAAGTGAGTGCGCTTGGCTGTGGTTCTCGTGTTAACGGTCGCTGAGAGTCTGATCCTGCTATTACTAACGGAAAATAAATGCAAAAACTGCAAGTAGGCCAAACTGACGGACATAAAATCCTTTTTCAATGATGTATGTCTTCTGTCATTAGGAAACATAAGTGCTTGTACTGCTGCAGAGCGGTCTGCCCCCGAAACCTCAGAACTTTCACCTTCAAAAGCAGTCCAGCCAAAAGTGCCATAATGTGGAGCTGAGTCCACTGAGCTGTGTGTTTCTCCGGAAGTATCGTATACTGGTGCTTTGAAGGCTCTGCTTCCATCAGTGCACTGCAGGGGGCTCAATCACAGCTTTCTTCTCACCTACTGCTGCCCACTCTACCCACAACTACTCTGCCCCCTGCTGGTGGGGCTCAGAGTTATACCACGGGTACTCATGCTTTTTAGGGCTTTAGCAATAGCCTTAATTGTGTGAAAAAGCAAACCCTTAGATAGAGTGCAAAGAGAAAAACATATAAAGGTATAAAGAAATATTGGGCCTCGTGTTACGTAGCTATATAGATTATACACATAGATTAGCTCTTTTAATGTCCATTTTAGATGGAATATGTTGTTCTGACCCAATTAAACCCAATTAAGATATTATTAAATATTGCTTTATCGTTATATTTAATTATAAAGTTTGGGATTCAGTTTTACTCTAGCAGTCTTAGTTGTGACAATTCATTGCATGTTTTGATGTTATGTAAATTTCCCATCACTGACATTGAAGGCACAATGAACTTGTCCTACAAAAGGCCAGAACCATGTTTATGACTGTAGATTTCCTCAACAATCAGCCTGTGTTTTGATACCTGTTAACTTGTCTGCATTTATGAATCAACAAGCAATAGAAGCCAAAACTAATAGTCTAACAGCTGTGCATGTTTTGAGAAAATATCTTGCATTCGGGAAAGCAATTATTTCAACAGTGAGATAAAAGAGCTCCTAAAAATCAGAGCAAAATTAACAGATAAAAGGATGTAAATTTCAGAGACAACAACATATATGGTGGTATTAAAAATGTTGACACAAGGATAAGAAACTGATCACATTCATATCTAAAAGGCAGCGTGACTCCCAATTCAGTCATTATTTAAAAATTAATAAGTAAAGTAGTGTAGTAAATCTTATTTTGTTTGGCATCTCTTGTGTTTTTTCACTTATTTCACTTAAAACTTATTTCAATGCAGAAGAGACTCATTAGCACAGGAGCTAGAATTTGATTGTTCTAGAATGCTGATTTTTCATTTCCAATTTTTAATTAACCCCTTCATGTTTCTGTGTTAATTTTTCATGATTTCATGCTTAAGCACATACGTCATAACATTATTTCTTCATTATCTTTTCTGACTTCCATGTAGGCTAAAGATTTCATTGTGTTACATTATTATGCAAGGTAGAAGTTTACCAACACAGACATGAGCCACAGTTAAATTGATAGCTGTGACAGTTATATTGTGTGCTTCTGTTACTGGACTAATATGGAAATGCAGGAGAGGAATAATATTCAACTTCATGGGGAAGCCAACACTTAAAGTACACAGTGCTTAATGTAAGTTATAAAAACAACATGCTTTGCCATGTTGAATATGTCTTGAGTCTTGATGATTTATGGTGTGTAACTGTGATGCACCTGGTTAACAGCGTAGCTGTCATTATGCTTGACATTCATAGATACAATATAGGAGCACTGAATGACTAAATTGAACGCAGGCCATACGTTTGCTTATCTTCAGCTTTTGTTTTAGCGACGTACAGCTTCAGTCATTCGGCCAAGCAGTCTGAAGGCTCATAAATACACAGTTGCAGGAAAGGTCATGATACAGCTATCCAAATAAAAGTAATAGGTTTGATGACATTAGTACAATGCTTAGTCCATTAATTTATAAATGTGTGCGGATACATGGTCTCTGCCAATTTATAGAGAAAAAGTGTGTCTTTTATCCGCTTCCAACATGTGTTTTCAATGTTCTTGAAAGCAGAGAGTACATGTGTTCTCGTGCCAAAAACAGCCTCTTTTTTGAGCAGTAAGATTGTCTATAACAAAAGAACTACTTTTACCTTTGGTGCACGTATCCCTGGATATGGAAAAGTCTTTGTCAAAAACCAGCAGGGAATTGGATAGATTTGGTTGTTGATCATGTGAATGGTCTTCTTCAAGTATCATGGTTGCTCTTATGCATTTCTTAAACAAACTTTGGGTTTTTGAAGATTTGGAAATTATTATAAGCTACTGTATAAGCTACAGACGTGCCATCTTTTATTCACAGAAATTCCTTATAGTTCATATGGAGTGAAATGTTCATTTTTTATTCTGGTTATTTCTACTTCTGAGTATTAAATGAAATATGTTTATTTAAAATTTTACTTGCTTTGTCCACCATCTTGGTTTTTCATTACAGTGGATTATGGGTTGCTTTCAGGATACATATGGTGCTACTTTAAAAATATCCTAAAATTAGATATTTTCTATACGTTTTATATTTATCTAGCTTTTGTGACAGCCTCAATATCAGAGGCGCACCTCCTGTATATGATACCCTAAAATTCTTTACCAGTTTTGGAAAAACCTGTTTTAATTGTGAACCTGTAAGAAGCTATAAAGCATTACGACCTCTTGAATATATCTCAGATTTCTTTTTCTGATGTTCTTCTTATATGGGCCAATATTGCTAAGTTCTCAATGTGTCATTTTCTAATGTGGTCCACGTGACACGTCGTCCGCTCTGTGCCCGGCCATGGAAAGACCGTTGCCTGCTGGGCTGAGTTCAGTCCCTGCTGGCATGCTATAGCGTTCACACAGAGTACACACCACCTGACAAGCTCGTAAAGCCCCTGCACTCAGGCAAAAGGGTTTGGACCGGCAGTTTACAAGTTTGGATGGAATTCTCATTCTTGTGGGTCACTGGAGGAGAGAGAGAGCAGAGGATGAGGGCGGTTCATACAACTTTAATCAGGTCTAAATGTCACATTGACCACAGATGTACATTCCAAATGTGAAAATAATGAGGTGGACTGAACAGAAAAGCCTTTATTACCTCTCAGAGGGAATTGGGTTGGTTTTACTGTACAGACCTATCACATTGTGCAAAATCCTTTACACATTTCATCAAAACAATTACAGTGCTGATACTTGGGCTAATCTCGCAAAAGTGTTTAGATCACATTTTATTCAAGTCTTTGTGGGCCAAAAAATAAGCAAAACTTTCTTTATGATCTGGGGTGAAGTATGACCCGGGCATGGTTTTGACAGGTTGCGTGAGATTGACTTGCTGACAACAGCATCATATTGCTGAAGCACAAATGTTACTCATTTTATGACTGTGTGATGTCACATTTCATAACCAGAACTAAAGAGGTGATGTGTTGAGCTCCTGACAATGATTTATGAGAGCTGGCCAATGAGATAAGACCAAAGCCTAATCGAGCTCCAAACTGCTGTACAGTAGAAATCTCTGGCTTTACAGGAAGCGTGTGGTTTAGAATAGTTTATTGAACCTCTGAAAACGACTTTGCCTTAAGCAGTCTGAGTTAGAAAACATATGGCAAGAATCAAAGAGAAACTCGTATATCCAAAGCAGGTAGGAAAGAAAGCAATAGGAGATAGCAAGTGAAAGGCCAGTAATTTTTATTAAATATGACCAAAATATAGAGCATGATTCGGTTACTATGACTTCTCACTGAGATGGTATGTATGACAGGTGATTTCACACAGTTAAGTGTATTCAGAGGTGTGTGTGTTTGTAGTGGAAGGGGAGAGAGAGAAACAGAGCAAGGCGCTCCCTCCTTTCAGGGCCCCTCTGTAGATTCTCTTCTTTCATCTGTGCACCTGTTTCTCATTTCCTGCTCAGGCATTTAAGGGCTGTGTAGCCTGCCGCACAAGGGTCTTCTAGCACGGCTGTCAGAGTTTGTCAAAAGACGATCTCTCTGCCTTCCACCAAAAGCATGTGGCAGCCCTGTATATTCTTAAAGGTGAAGTGTGTTCTGTCTGTGCCACTGCTGACATCAAACAGAATTGCAAAGATGATGTTTTGAAAATGATTAATGTTTGAACTAATAATGGAACAACTTTCATATACAAGGTCATTGTGTAAGCCATTGCTGGGTTGAGTCCTTAAAAATGACTCAATTATCCAAATGGCATTATCCAAATGTTTTGTTCAACCAATGGCATGTGTTTTGGCCAGGACTATCTGCTTAATCTGACCAATGGCAGAGGGGGGTAATATTTGGGAAACTTTTTAGAAAGTCATTGTTTTTGCAGTTTGCTTAGTAAATGGCACAAAAATGATACACTTCACCTTTCAATACAAAAATAATTTCACAAACACACACATCTAAAGAAATGAGCTTTTTTTTAGTTGAAAGAATTTCCAACCAAATCTCTTCACACATACACCTTTACTTCAGTCTTACACACACACACCTCTGCCACTCACCTTAACACAATAGCACGTTTACAGCAACACCCGTCTCCTCACATTTGTCTCCTTAATCTTGCACTGAGGGGCCCATTACACCCTCCACATTCTGCTCTCATTTCTCACCCGGTTCCCTTACACCCCACAAAGCCCTTTTTCAATCCAGGGCCTAATGCAGTACATCACCCTACCCCCATCTACTCTTTGCAACCCACTTCAATTTCCCTCTGCCCATCATTCTAGCTCCACATGTCTGACCTCAGCTTTGATCACTGATCCACTGCTATGGAGCTCTGATGGGTGTAGAGGCCTGGATCTCTCCCTCTGGATCCCCAAAGAGACGTCAGTGCTCTTCTGAGCCCAGCTGCTTCCTCTGCCTGCAGGATGATGGAAAAAAGCAGGATCAGCGTGTTCAACACATCAGTCACTGATTTGCTTATATAGCAGCGCTTTGCTGAAATGATGTATCCCATGGCTATTGCATCATACAATCTTTAATTGCATTGCACACCAGAGTATATGATTGTACTAATAGTAATAAATACACCATGATCCTATTGCTGTAAAAAAGCCTGTACTTTAGTCATCGTTTTGGACAAAATATTTGTGATGAGAACTTTTTCTGTAAAGGCCTCATGCTGCGCATTGATCCTAATTGTTCTCTTTGTTACTGAGCAGATTTGTACAACAAATATGACAAAAGTCAAAACGAAAACAATAGATGTGTGTTTTTATAATCCTTCTGCTGAAATGACCAACAATGATTAGTGCAATCAAAATGTTTATTTTTTTATCAGTATGTGTATGTGTATCAGTATGACCTTTGTGCTCCTAATGCACGTTTTACCAATTGAGCTGCAGGAACATAAGAAAATAAAATAAGCGTCCCATGCATATATTGTGTTGTGTTGCTGGATCATAGCATGAGATGTTGGTGTTGTAGATTTCCCATTAGGCCTCTTTAGCAGCTTTAGATAGATCCACTTAAAACTTTCATCAACCAATTTTACCAGAAAGACCTTGCAGTGGACCAGTGTTTTAACTGGTAGGCAGCATGGCTGTGCTGGTCCACCAGCACTAGTAAAAAGTCAATTCCTAAAGTCTTATTTTTGATTAGTTCAAAAGAATCCTAGTAAACACAACTGAAACAACACAGGTGGGCTTCAGAATTGGTTGAGTGCTTTATTTGCCTCACACAAGGTCACTGGCTCAAGTCTTTGGCAGGTTGGACCACAGTCAGTGCACAAGTTTACTGCCGTTAAAAGCTCAGCCATTAACTGAAACACATAACACACGCATTCCCACACAGCACAGGAGACCAGCTGCAGATTAGGCCTGATTACAGGGGCTGTATTAGAACCACATGCTGATGGAATACAGGGTCTTTGGGGGATGGGAGATACCGTGACAACATGACAAGAGTAGCCACACCCACAGCGTGAAACAGAAAATGACAATACAATGATAAATGTTTTACATACAGTGGATTCTTAAAGCTGAAGTATGCAATTTCTGATGTGCTGGCATCACTAAATGGAGTTCTAAAAATAATTATTGTTTTCAAACAGGTTACCCAGACACTCTGGTCAGACAAGCAGAGCAGACTGAGCAAGTTTTCCTATATCAAGCTGGTGTAATACTCAAACAAACAGAGCAATGTTTTCAAAGTAGCAGAGCCCAGCATCTAGTTTATTCTATAGAATATCACAAACGCTTGGCAGTGGGTGTGAAACATTCTTAGAATTCCCATCCAGTGGTTGTCTTGTTAAATCAGAGCTAAAGGAAATAATTTTCTCCATATCTCCACAGCCTAAAAGAGTGCAGATGTCGGGGTTAAACGAGGCCTAATGTGATCACATGCAGAGAGTAACAGACCCATTTGACTAATTGGTCCGAACAGAGAAAGTGACCATTACAAATACATGAGTCTGCACAGCCTGATGGGACGACTTACAGAACCAGGACAGATGTGTAACATTGCTCACCCTACATTGCCCTCTCTCTCTTTTTCTCTCACACTCTTCTCTTTCTTCCTCCACCATTTCGTGTTACTGTTTATGACCACACATACTAAAATGCGGGGCCAAGTTTCACAGGGCGATGTTGTGTGTTTTATATAGAAAACACTAAAAGCGAAAACAAGCTGAAAGCACGAACGGGAGGTTCAGGGAGGAGTTGTGGAGGGTGTGCGTGTGAGAGTTCGGGCTCCTGTGGGTGTCCTGCAGAGATATCTTATACCTGCCAATCCTTTGCTGGCTTTTTTATTGCTCGTGGTTTCTCCTCCCCAAACCCAAGACATTTTACTGTTTTCTATTTTATGTTACTCGCTGTTGACCTTTTTTCCTCTTCAAGCCAACTTTTATGTGACATTATGTTTTGTCAGAGTGTGGTTGTCTACGAGACACAAGATTGGGAGTTTTTGATGGTTGCTGGGCCAAAACTTTCAGAGGTCATTTAAAAGTTATGACCTAAGGTAGATCATAGTATTATGTGAACTGCTATGACTCCAGACCAAATCATAGAGGAGTAGTAACCTTATTATCCATGAAACCATTACAGGATAATACCTGGTCAACTTTGATGTAAAAGGGATTTCAACAAATGTGTTGTTATGCCCCCTACTGGTCATCAAAGCACACTGTCTTTCTGATCAAATAAAATATACTTTGTTAATGCTACATATTAAGATAGAAATGTAAATACATATGCATTTCTCTCCCAAAAAATGCATATGGTTGGAGCCTGATGGGTCTGATTTGAACCTTATAAGATTCAGATCAGACCCCACATGCCCTGTGTTTTTTTAAACAACCTGTTTTGCCTGCACAAGCAAATGCAAGTTAATTGTTGTACGCTGTAGCATGAAGTAATGATTACATTTCATTTTAACGCAAATTGTTTATTATTTATTAGGCTTTTTGGAAAATATAAATTGTTTATTATTTATTAGGCTTTTTGGAAAATATAAATTGTTTATTATTTATTAGGCTTTTTGGAAAATATAAGTTGTTTATTATTTGTTAGGCTTTTTGGAAAATATAAATTGTGTCATGTGCATCTAAATGCTTTTAAATGTGTCATGATTCATACTGTAACTCTGTCTTGCTATTTGCTTCATGCTTCGCTCACACAGGCTATTTATGAGCTATCAGCTGATGTTCCTGCATATCACCAAATAATAATTTTATTACACTCATTATTGATTGTTTTATTGTCTATTGATTTTACATGTAACACTTACTGTTACCAATAGAGCTTTAGAGCGTTTTACCCGATTCGTAATTCTCTACAGTGAGACTATTTTTGGCCCTCCGCGCAATCCATAGCTTCTAAAACAAACTTGCGCACATTCAGAGCGCTGTCAAGTTGAGCTTTCAAAGTATTTACGGAAATCAAGAGCAGACAGTGACATCTTCAATATACTGCAGAATGACACACATTTAACAAATAACAGTGAACTACGGGATAAAAGAGTCTTAACTGAACGCATTCGACCCGATTTACTTTGTTTATTCTGTTGGGCGTTTTTAAGGAGTGACAGGGTTGATTTCGATACACATTGAAAAACCTCGTGTGTGGGTGAGTGGCGATCATCAGTTTAAATAACTTTTTTTTTTGTTGTTGTTGTTTTTATGCTTGTCATTTTTAAATGCTTTATTTAGTTACTATTCACAGGCTCGTTTGACTTCTGGTAGATGTTGGAGCGGCTGTCACCCTTCAACGTAACATGGATTAAAACAAGCTGATGGAGGAAAAGAGCAGGTGTGGACACGTTTCTATCCTAAATCTTACATGTTGATATGTGTAGCACACTTCCTATCATGTATAGTTGTGGAAAGTTTTCAGCTCATCTTTCACCTCAGCTTTATCCCAATGCCCAGCACCCAAAGTGTTTACATTAATTGTTTTGTATTTGTTCAAATTCAATTACCATGTTGCATGAACTAAAGTATATTAATGATACATTATTTATGATATAACATATTCATTTCAGCTCTGGAGAAGAGGAGGGCTGTAGAGAGAAAGGTGTTCTGTACCGATGGCAGGGGTATTCTTGCAGTGTTACTCCTGAGAGATTGGGCCTGTCCAGGCCAGTGCTTCATGCTGCGTTGGGAACATTACATGGACTTCTACTTACAGAAGGTGGATATTGTTTTTGAGTCAGTATTAAGTCAGCTCTGTTGACATAGGTTGTGTCAACAATTAAAGGTAAACAGAGCTTTAGATACACTTTACATTCTTATCTATCATTTCTGCAGCACTAGCGTCTCCAAACACAATAGTCCCTTATCACACAGACTACTTCTGGTGCTCTCCATACATCATTTGTTGTGTAAAGTTGTGTAATGGAATTTGTTTTGGTTTCTTACATTTGTACAATAGTTGAATATATAATGTTGTAACAGAATTGGTATACGTGTGTGGCTCTGTGTGGTAAATGTAATGTTATTTGGTAAAATTTGGTAAGTTTATTGTAAAAGCTACCTTGTTCATCTACCCAAAACACTCAAACTACATAGATGACTGTAGAAACACCTTAGCAACCACCTAGCAATGAGCCTAATGCTATTATTTAAGAAAGTTGTTGAAATGTGTTTTCTGACTGTATGACGTCTTTGGTGATTTTGCTAATTGTCAAACATGTTTCTCTTTCAGATGGGCATGTATACAGTTTTGGTGAACAGCCATGGAAACAAGCCAATTCTCAGTCTGTGAGCCCAGTTTTAGAGAGTTCCCTTAACGGTCAGCATGTGATATCTGTGTCTGCGGGCAGCTATCACTGTTCTGCTATAACTGAAGATGGATTTGTTCACATGTGGGGGGAGAACTCTCATGGTCAATGTGGCATCTCTGGAACAGAACAGATACCCAATCCCACTCTTGTTAATGTGGTGGATGATGAGTCTCATCCTCCGCAACTGGTGCGAATTCGGAATGTGGCCTGCGGAATGCAGCACACCTTGGCCCTGTCTGGGAAGCATGAAGTTTGGGCCTGGGGTAGTGGCTGCCAGCTGGGACTGGTCACGAATGTGTTTCCTGTATGGAAACCTCAGAAGGTGGAGCATCTAGTGGGACGATACGTAGTTCAGATAGCTTGTGGGGGCTTTCACAGCCTCGCTTTGGTTCAGTTTCTTGCACCACCAGAGGCCTGTCGACAGTCCCAGGATAGATGTGGGCAGTGCAAGCAAAGCCTTTACACCATGACTGACAAGGACGACCATGTTATTATTTCTGATGATCATTACTGTCCCCTTGGGGTGGAACTGGCTGATTCTAAACAAGGACAAAGTTCAAGTCAAAGTTCTCCATCTCAAACGCCACAAAAGAAACACTCCACGTCTGACTTCCAGTTATCACCATTGACATCAGACAATGCTTATGCAGTTCAGAGATCTTCAGATGATGGATCTCAGCAAAGTAACACAAACGAAGAACGTCAGCCGAGCCCTGTTTCTCTACCCGAGGCCAGGCAAGCACCTCTGCGTCGAGTGAAAAGCAGAAACACTCCGTACCCAGATGAGCAAGCTCTTAAAGACTACCTCAAAAAAATTTCAGACCAGACCGAGGCTGCCTCAGTGGGAGGTTCCTGCCCTCCCAGCCGTCAGACGTCGCTCACGTGCCCTATCACATCTGACCAAAGTGATGAGCTTACACTACTGCCTTCTTCACCAGCACTGAGCACAACTGATGGCTTTGCACCTGCTTCAAGACAACTCAGTGCCTCACATTCAATTACAGACCAAAAACATTCTCATTTATTACCGGTAGGGGATTCCACTTCTGACGATTCTTCGCAGCACTCTAGTGTGGATGGAGGTGTTTGCATCAGTGACCTCGTGATTAGCGGTGGATGTTTATTTGAGTCCTGTGAGAAGGACAGAGAGACAGCTGCAATGGACTTCTGTCCAGCTGATACTCCCCAAAGCAAAAAGAGCATCAGTCTGAATGACATCTTGTTAGAGGACACTGGTGCACATGATCGGAGAGCGTCTTTACCTAGCATTCTCTCTCCAGGTATTGTAATTTCAAGGTCATCAAGCAACATGGAGCAATTTGCCTCACAGCAGCTAACATTAGCAGCTAAGATCACAGGACCCGCTGAGCATTGCACACTTGTTATCAGACCCTTTCACTTGTGGAATGAATGAGTCATGGCTTACTCCAAATAAGTCATATTTACAATGTTTTCACATGATTCAGGCAGAACCTTGCATAATTTTCTTTGGTATTCATGCCAAGTGGATGTCATTATAAAAATCTTTTTCATATTGGCCAGCCCAACATAAGCTGAAAAATTATTTAGTTCACCTTTATTTGACTGTAGCTAGATCATTGGCTGATCTTATCTGATGATCTGATTGGATGATCTGATCTGGGCTTTAGTCAGAATGAAATGTTTTCAGAGCTAATGATGGTTGTTTAACTTAAAAACGAACATTAACACAATAATGAACATATTTAATGTGCTGTCATTAATTTTGTTTTAGTGCCCCCCTCTGAAAGTCATCGAACCAGCTACACAAGAGCTGCAGTGGGCACCATGATAAATTCAGAATCTGAAAATCTCCTCCCGTCCCTTTACACTGAAGTGTGGAGCTGGGGGAGGGGTCAGGAAGGACAGCTAGGTCACGGAGACTATTTGCCCAGGTACAATAGAGCCCTTATTTACACAAGGTCTTATTTATGTTGGACTGTTGGTTCCCTTGACCGCAGTGCATGGCTGGAAACATTTGTGTTGTTTTCTCCTGCAGGTTACAGCCTCTGTGCATCAAGAGCTTGAGTAAGAAGGAAGTTGTGAAGATTGAGGCTGGAGCGAATCACTCTCTGGCTCTGACAGCTCAGTGTCAGGTTCTGATATCTGCTTTTCAACTTCACCTGTGACTGCAAAGATCTTCAAAAACAAATTAAGCCCTAAGCACCAAACCAATTAAAATATTTGATTTAATGTAAATCGTATTTGAAAATCTAAAAGCAAGAAAAAGATTGAATGAAATATTCATCACATGAAGCATTGTTTTAAGTGTTATCATTTTCAGTCTGGGGTCTAGGTGTGGATATTTAGTATTTTAGTAAAGTATTTTCTTTTCAGAAACATTACAAAATGTCTGGTAGCTTGCATTAGCAAAATCTTGGTTGTCACATTTTAATTTCCATGGTAACAATAACTCTTTTTTTAATGACTCTTGTATTGAACCTCATAGTAGGTCTAGTCTTAAAAAGTTAATTCATTATTGCTAAAAATGTATTTATCTGTGGAAATTTGAAATGGAATTTATACATCACTTCTGTCAACCTGTTTGATAACTATCATTGTTAATTTCTCCCTCTGTTTAACAGGTTTATTCTTGGGGCAGTGATAAATTTGGACAGCTGGGTCATATGAACGCTCCAAGCACAGTTCCTAATCTTATGAAGGTAGAACTTTACTGGGGTTCACCTTTTCTTTAAACCTTTCCTTTGTGGAGAGCAAGTGGTGTTTTATTGAAGGTCAGTCAGGTTACCTGTGTATCTGGTGGTAGATTTCGGATGGTATCCGTGTGTGGGACGTGGCAGCAGGGCAGACACACACTGTACTGCTGGCTGATGGAGACTGTTATCAGCCCATACTCTACTACAGTGGAGAGCATCTGATGGAAAATGGCGAGAACTCTTATCCACTTTCCGGGACATATACCCAGACGCCCACCCTTCTGCCTTTCTGCATGAATGTTCGTAAAGACTTATTTTCATATTTGTATAATACTGCATTGGTAAAATTATAATTAGTTTAAAGTGAGGGTGGGTTAGTAGAACTAGTAAATAAACATGTTAGCCAATGGCATCTTACCACTTTGCTCTTGAAATTGCCATTGCTTTGTATAGACGATTTAGCTATTTAGTACCATTAAAGTTATATTCCTATAAAATAATGTTATTGAGGAAACCCAGGAATATTCTACTTTTCTACTATTTTACTGTTTTTTAAGTTTGGATATGTAAGCAACGTGTTTGGTGGAGGGCTGAATTGTTTGGCGTTGGCTGATCAGAACGCGATGGGTTTCATAGCGACAATCCATGAGCTAGCTTCAGCAGAGAGAAAATTCTACTGCACTCTCAGCAAGATGAAGAGCCAAATACTGGGTCCTCTCCTGGGCCGGGGTATGTAACAGACTCATTTTTATTTACCCAAACGATCTCATTGTAAGAAATAAACTGCTCAACTCATGAATTATTGAAGCATTGTGACATTACTGACAATGAAACAAGCTGTTGTTATATTTACTATATACCATATACCACTACTTGACATGTACATCATATTGTGTGTGGAGTAGTTCATACATGAATATGGATTGTATCTGTTGATCTGTAGCGAGCCTGGCCTTGAGTCTGGGTCCATCCTCTATGGTGCTGTTTCAGAAGGTGGCTGGCAGCTTCAGCAAGCTTTGCCATCTGACTGGACAGCACTCAGCATCCGTCACCAGCTTCCTGCAGAGAGGCAAAGTCATCCAAACACTGGCCTTGATCAAGAACACAGGCATTTTCATAGACACCTATAAAGAGCAAGTATACCATTTATGCTCATTGACAACAGCAAGATGTTTGGAGATCCACCACCTAATGGATCTTTTATATTATTGGATTTTTTATTGGTTTGTGATTTTGCAGTCCTTTTAATAGCACCAGTAATGCTTTTTACTCACAGGTACAGTGATCCAGTAGGAAATTTTTTTGTTATGGGAGGATTTCAGTCATTGCTGAAGCCATTACAGTGAGTTATTATGTCATAAATACTCATTAATCATCTACATCATCTGTAGTCATCATATTGCATTTTTAGAAGTTTAATTTCCCTTGAATGTTTCATTATGTGTGATTGTTCTTTCAGAGAATGTTTTGGAAAGAAACTAGAGTTAATACAGACACTGATGGAGTCCAAGGAGAAAAACCTCTCGCCCTGTGAGCTGTTAGTCAGTATGTTTTACATGCCTCTGCAGCACCTGCATGGGTTCAACCGGTTACTGCTGAAACTGGCCAACTGCTTTGACGTGGTAAGATGACCATCGATTTCTCATGATGCTTTATAATGGAAGGAAAGTGGCAAGAACATGCATAATATGTTACTTTCAGAGCACTGAGGAATACCAGTGGATTCAAGATGGCTGTTACAAATATGAAACTTTAGCTCGTCATGTCAGCAAACAGAGGAAAGACGCTGAAAACACCTTCAATTTCTGGAAGAACTTCAAAGGAAAGAATTTGGTATGTGGCCAAACAAGATCTCATGTTTCAATCCCATGTGTGGAAAATTCCATTAAATTTGTTTGAAATAATTAAATTGTAAATGGAACAATTGTAAATGGAGCATAAAGATAAAATACTGACTGACACTAATACTAACTTCACACGTAATTCGCATCTAACAATCTCTACTCTCTCACAGTCAGTCAGATAAGTGCCTGACAGTTTTTATTCTGCAGGGTTTTTTTCCCTGAGTAACAGCAATTGTGTAAAGGGTTGTTTCTGTTTTTGAATATTCTAATAGTGTTAAAGAAAATTAACGGGCAGTGGTCAAAACAATTGCTACTGTATAAAAAGTACCCTGTTCTTAAGAATGTATATACAGTATATAATACTTGCACTGAATAATGTGGTGAAGTTGACCTACTTGCTGTTTCACTTAATGTACTTTAATTGCTCAGCATGTTGTGAGACCAGTGGTGACAGATGCGACCACAGAAGTTTCACATGCATTTCTCTTGTGCTAGCGCGGTTGTGATGTCACGTGACGTGTCTGTGTGTTTCTGCAGCTCTCTTTACGCGTGTTTCACTTTCACAGGAGTCCCTGCGCAAACCGCCTCGTCGTCTGGTTTGTGAGAGCAGCAACAAAAGTCTGACGCTACAGAACGCTGGAAGATTTTCTGCCAGCTGGTTTATCCTCTTCAATGATGTGTTGGTCCACGCACAGGTTAATATAGTTTTTTTTTTTTTACCACAAAACGTTTCCACTCTGTAATTCTCACTTCCTTTGTTTTTTGTTTCTTTTTTATTCATGTTCTTTATTATTGTCTTCATTCATTCAGGGTACTATTCCATCAAAGAAGTTTGTGAGTATTGTGTGTTTTAGTTCCTGCCTAATCAAAATCACAGTGTAGTCCAGGACTCGGCTTGGGAGATTAAATGCATTTTTTTGCACTTAAAGTTGCAGTAAGCGATTTCTGAGAAACACATAGCTCTGCCCTAAATATAATGAGAACGCTATGCAACACATATGCATACGCCCCCTGCTGCTGATTGGCTACGAGAGTGTTATAATGTTGTGGTGATAGGTCCGATCCACTTTATTTTTCACCTGTTAACACAGCCAGGATTATAGACATTATAGACTAACCCTAACCCAAATATTCATAAAATTGTTTGCTAGGGTGATTATCTCAACTTTCAACAGCGTTTCTCAAAGACCACTTGCTGTGCTTTTAATAAAGTCTGTGTAGAAGTTAACAAAAAGTGATCAGGCTCAGCTGAGGCCTCCTCACTTCTTCATGATCACATCAGCTGCCATCTTTCATGGCTTTGTTCTTCTGATTGAAACATCTGCTTCATCTGCTTCAGTTCTGGCCTACAGCTCATGCTGACAATCACTGCTGCCATGCAAAAAGAGCTACATAGCATCTTATTCTGCTGAAGATCTATACGTTACTGTGTGGCTGAGGCTGTAATGGTGTCTAGAAATTGTCAGTGCCTTGTTTATTATAGCTAGCTAAAGATCCACACACAACCATACAATTTCACATGAATCACATTTCATATGTGATATATATTAGGTGATGTCATGTCATAGCATAGTATAACATATATAATATATTTGTAACACTACAATAAGATTTTATTTACTAACATTAGTTAAGTACTTTTTTTATTGATCTTAGGTAATATTAATCAAACAGTTAATGTAAATCAAACGTGATCTGTTGCCATTGGTTGATACACAATGAGCTAGCATTAACAAATAATGAACAACTGTATTTACATGAACTAACATTAGCAGAGATTAATAAATGCTGTTTTTTATGAGAATAAAGAGTTTTCCTCTATCAAAGAGCTTCTTCCTTATGTTTTCAAAAAACGTTTGAGCACAGTCTTCATCATTGTTATGTGTTTGAGTTATGTGTTGAGTTATTGAGTTATGTGTTTGTTATGTGTTTATGTGATGAGTGTTTCCTGTGCAAGAGAGCATGTTAGATTCTGATGTATGCTACAGTTGTGTGTGTATTCCTTGTTGAGAAACTCAATCCGAAGTAGAAAAACAGACAAAGTCTTTAGTTTTATTTCTTTCCAGATGTAGGTAAAGCAGTGGTTTATGTAACTAAATAAACTCTTTGTCTTTGCAGTTCTCATCTAATGTTTATCCACTGGCTACACTTTGGGTGGAGCCAATCTCAGATGAAAGTGAGGGCATGTAAGTAACCGTCATTCATCTTTTATTTGAGCAATTAGATCAAACCTAGATTTTTCTGGAAAACTGCATGTTTTAGTGTAAACAGTCAATGCTTGTTAAATATTAGACCATCAGAAATAATGGTGTGCTTGTCGATAAAATCAAGTTTAGGTTGTGCCTTTTTCACTGTTGTGCCTAAAAATCTGTCCTCATCAACCAATGAAAACGTTTTCTGCTTCAATGCCTCACCTATTACTTTTCCTACATCCCATATGTCATAGTCTTGGCCTTAAGCTGACCACTCCTGAAGATAGCTTTGTTGTTCTGGCATCATCCCCTCTTGAAAAGGTAACACACTGTCTGTTCTTCCTAGTCGAGTTGTGAGTTCGGTCAGTTCATTTTTTGAACTCTCCGTTTGTTAGGGAAAGTGGCTGAGAGCTTTTAACCAGGCCATCGATGATGTGCTCACCGCCGGACTGAACAGAAAGACTCGAGTGTCCAGAGAGAGCCAGAAAGGTGAACCTCCTGTGTCACGTACTGCCACCTACAGTTTCAGCAAAGAGGGCCGACTCAAAGATGCCTCTTATGATGGCCGCTGGCTGTCAGGCAAACCTTATGGAAAGTAAGTGCATGTGTATTGTGACCGCTTTCTTATCGGTATATACACTTCAAAATGAAGCCTTCTTGTATGAGAGTCATTGTTCTTATCTTAGTGTGTGCCTCTTAACTCATTTTCTGTTGCATGTTCTTCTTTTCCTCAAACAGAGGGACTTTAAAGTGGTCAAATGGGACAACTTACTGTGGCACATTTAAGAATGGGCTGGAGGATGGGTCAGTACACTAGCAGTGTATGATGCTTGTGCTAGCGGTTCCCTTACCGGATTTAATTCAGTACTTACCACTTTCTCTTCTCTGTGTCTGTAGATTTGGAGATTATATGATGCCCAACAGGACCTTTAATAAGTTTGAGCGATACAAGGGTCACTGGAAGGAGGGGAAAATGGATGGCTTCGGCACATACTGGTAATAATTATGTGAATGTGTGTTACATCAGGTCAACGGACAATAAAGATCTTGAGTTGATTTGCTCCATGGCTAGATCTGCATTTAGTGTCTTAAGCGTGGTTTGAGCAGTCGGTCTCTGCAGGTATGCTTCAGGTGAGGTGTACGAGGGCTCGTTCAGGGAGAACATGCGCCATGGTCACGGCATGTTACGGACTGGGAAGATGGCCTGTCCCTCCTCCAGCAGTGTGTTTGTGGGCCAGTGGGTTCAAGGGAAGAGAACCGGCTATGGGGTGTGTGATGACTTTAGCCGGTATGTAGATTTATCTTAATTTTAATCTAAATTTAGTACAAGATAATGTAAAGTCTGTAAAATACTATGCTTTTACACGACTATTTGCCAAATAAATATCCATGAAATTATTTTCTTATGCAGGAATCTGGCTGCTTGGTTGTTTATACAGTTTTTTATATAAACATATATGACTGCAGAATGCTGCTTTTGACCAGAATCAAATATTTCAGCAAGCCATGTAATAACAAAACTAACCATTATAGTGTGACAATAATCATTTTTGGGTTTCTTTTACAAAACAAGTTGACAGTATGAAGTATTATTTTTTATTTTCGTGTTTCTCCAGAGGAGAGAAATACATGGGAATGTGGCTTGACGATCAACGTGATGGAAACGGGGTTGTAATCACTCAGTATGGATTGTATTTTGAAGGAAGCTTTTGCAATAACAAGATGATGGTAAGTTGAGGTCACTCAATATCATTCTAGTTATATCGAATTTAAGCATAATGGACATTATGTCTTCATTTAATTACTGTAATTTAATGCAGTGAAATGATTGCTTTAGACACTGCTATACACACTATGCCCTGTTTCTTTTGTCTGGTACAGGGTAATGGGACTCTCCTTTGTGATGATGACACTGTATTTAAGGGCGAGTTTTCAGATGACTGGACTCTCTGTGGAAAGGTGTAATTCTGTCATTGTTCTGTGAAAAACACTTGTGATTGTGGCTCTGCATATGTTGTGTATTTAACCTCTTTTATGAATGTGAAGGGTGTTATGTCTATGGCAAATGGTGACTCTTTGGAGGGGATCTTTGATGGCCAATGGGGAACAGGATTAAGGGTGGCTGGAGTTTTTACAAAACCCCTCGAAACTGTAAGGAAAGACGACCAGTAAGTGTGTCAGCGACGAAAGATGCTTGATAGAGAAAATGTTTAGAAATGTATAGAAAATGTTTTTCTGTACAACAAAAAACAGCCTTTTTACAATCTGTGTGTAAAGTGTGGACGGTCACCACTCGGTGCTTGTGGAGGAGAAATGGAAAGCTGTGTTTGAGGAATGCTGGTGTCGACTGGGCTGTGAAACTCAGGGTCAGGGAGATTATGAGAAAGCCTGGGAGAACATCGCGATCTCCCTCACAGCCAGACGCAGACAACAGAGGGATAGGTGCGCGCACACACACACACACACACACACACACAGTAAATGCATGAAGATGTTTTCATTGACTTGTGTTTCATTGATTAATGTAGTTCAGAGGAACTGAGCAGATCTCAGAATAAGATGCTGGAGAGTCTTGAGGTGATTCCTCAACATGTGGGTCCGGTTACCGCAGAATCCTACAACAACATCCGCCGCTATCTTATGAAGGTCAGACCATATGGCATGAAAAACAACATGTTTCTCATCATTAGAAAATAGTGTGCAGTGGCCCCAAAACTTTCTTGGATAGTTAACAATGCTGTTTTGTATTGTTTCTGGAGAACCATACACTGCGTGTATGTGTGTATGTGACAGACTGTGGATCTCTCTACTAATGAACTGATGATTCAGTACAGAACTACAGTACAGAGGACTTTGAAGTGCCTGTGAATCATAGCAGAGCCATTTTTCTGACACTGTTTTGGTCTTCAAAGTCAGTTTTCCATTAGGCTGTTCAAGCACAAATAAACAACCAGTAATGAAATACAGAACAAATTAAAGCAATACAACACAGACAATCAAACCACAAGTGTCCAAATATCTTTTATTTATATATTATAAACAATATAAAGATTACATTTTTTTGTAATTTAAGACAAACTTTTTCTTTATATTTTGTTATCTATCTTCTTGCTGTGACTGTGTGGTAACTGTTCAGGCCTGTGACACTCCTCTGCATCCTCTGGGCTGGCTGCTGGAGACGCTGGTCACTGTGTACAGGATGACGTATGTGGGCGTGGGCTCCAGCAGACGACTCTTACAGCAAGCGGTGGAGGAAATCTGCTCGTACCTGACACGCATATTCCAGATAGTGAGGTGAGACCTCCAGGCTGTTCTGTAATTGCTTCCAGACTGAGTTCCAGAAACAAAAGCCATTGAAGCATATCCTCACAGGAAGCACTTTCCCTGCCATGGAACTTTCTGTTCTTTCATTTTTTTCTTTAAAACAATATAAACAGATTACAATGATTAAATGTATCATGTTGATGTCATTACAGTCTCAAGAAACACTACCAACCGTTTGTTAAGTTTATTGATGGTTTTGCCTGACAAGTCAATTGGTTAAGTCAAATGTTTGCCTCAGGTTTCTCTTTCCTGGTCTCCCTGAGGACGGAGGCTTTCTTCTGGATTCCTCCAGCTCCTCAGATGAGCTCACAGACAGTCTGAACAGCAGCACACACTCAGAAACTCCTCAGCAGGGGTAAGACTGCACCAGTATAGCTGGACTGTTGTTTTACACTGTGTTGTGTGATAAAATATAATGCATATATATCAAATTGATTGTGCTATACACTTCATACTGGGAAAGTATATTTGTATGGTTATTAATGGGCAGGACTGCTTTACATTACTTGCAGTGGAACAACAACATTTTAAAATACTGAACGAGCGTAACACATCCCATCAGAATCAAAACTTTACTGTTTTATTGTACTGTTAGTTTTACTGAAATTGTTTTTACTGCTTTAAATCTGGATTATACAATATAGAATTTTTCATTGCCAATATAACACAAATGCAATATATACAGATACTAATAGAGTGATAAAAAGTAGTTCATAACCCCCAGCCCCTCCACACACATACACACAGAGTACACGCATACTGACTGCATTATTAGGTTGCATTCCTAGATATATTCATAAATGATTAAACATGAAAATAATAAAAGTTACTTCCTATTTACAGTAAATCTGTAGATATACTGTACAAAGAGGAATAAGACAGTAATGTTTTTAACAGTAAAGTCTTAATTCTGTAGAAGAGTGTGAATCAGTGTAAATGCTGTGACATCTTTTAAATAAAAGCATTTCATCAGGTTCAGATTTGAGATCCATGACTTGCTGAGTCATTTAGATCTTGTCAGAATAGTGCAGCTTCTGGTGGAGAAAATACACGGTTCACAATGTGCTAGTTCTGCACCGGTTTCTGCTGTCCTAATCCAGAATCTGGTTTCACTCCCCTTCATCATTAGCCTATTTCTATACATGTGTTCTGCATTCTTATTCTGAAAGTCATTTACTCAGAAGTGTGTGTTGTGCTGCAGTTGGATAGTGAGCAGCTTAAATCTGCTGCTCCCCGTGCTGTTGCCGAGGCTGTACCCCCCTCTCTTCACCCTCTACACACTGGAGAAAGAGAGAGAGGAGGAGGTGTACTGGAACTGTGTGTTACGACTCAACAAACAGCCTGATCTGGCTCTCCTAGCCTTCCTCGGAGTACAGGAGTGAGTCCCAAAGTTACACATCCCCAAAGCACATCTGTGTTATATAATGATCAATCAAAGACCACCAGAATGTTCTTAACTCTTGCATTAGCCGTAATAGAAAAAGCCTTTGTTATAATTTAAAGATAAATGCATTTTTGTTTTCCAGACAGTTTTGGCCAGTTTCTATCTCTGTATTGGGAGAGAAAAAAAAGGTGATGCTTTGTTTAATTTTTAACAAAATAATCAGCAGGCCCTAAACACATCTTCACTTTTGCATGTTTCACCTTATTTTGTTGTACTTTTATTATTTACTCTCATTATCTACTTTATTAAGTTCAACATGCAAGTCTGTCTGGGCCTAGTGATTAAAAATAACACTGTTAGTAATATGCAAAACTTTATTTCAGTGTAACCACAACCATGTTAATATTTAATTGACAGGTCTTGGCAAGTACTAAGGATGCTTGCTTTGGCACAGCTGTAGAAACCCTGCAGCAGATCAGGTAAAGACAGTGTAATTCTGTAGTGTAAATAATTTAAGACTTAAAACCTTGTTACCGGTTTGTTTTTCTCCTTGATTCTACAGCACAGCTTTCACTCCCTCTGATAAGTTACAAGTGATCCAGCTGACCTTTGAGGAAGTCACACAGGAAGTGCAGGCTGTTCTCGGGCAGGAGTTTCTGTGGTGCATGGATGACCTCTTCCCAATCTTCCTCTATGTGGTGCTCCGTGCACGGTACTTTCCCAAACCTGTATATCCTCAATCTGGGCATTTCTGAATGAGACATTCAGCCTTAACAAGTTTTGTTTTGTTGAATATTTGATTAGTGATCAGATTGCAAAATTTGTGGTAGTTTTCAGAGAGAGATTTATTTGCACTTCCTCTTTCTGGAATCCTGCTACATAAGGAACCTGTCATTTGTGGCTCTGCAGGATCAGAAATCTGGGCTCTGAAGTGAGTCTGATAGAGGACCTGACAGACTGCAGTCTACAGCTGGGACAGCTGGGATTTATGCTGACTACTCTCAAAGTGAGAAATAACGTGATCTGTTACAACACACCTTCAGGGGCAAGAAACATGCTCATTCACCAAATGTCAGGGAGTGGGTGGAAAATGGTTGTAAATATTGAATAGACTTGTTTTGGCAGATGTGGACCTCGGGGGATTAAAAATATATGAAATTTTAAAACTGTACGCTATGATTCCTTGTAATGTTGAGGACTGGTTTTATGAATGGAAGGTTTTATGTAATGTGGAATGCTAAAATATTTAAAGAAGACTTTTTAAAGATCTGTTTTAAAGTCACTAGTTCTCTTTCATTCTCTTCATTTATTCACTCTGTCTGTCTGCAGGCCTGCTACAACCAGATTCAACTTGAGAAAACTACATAGGAGCGGTCCGCTTGAAAGCAGTGCAAGTCACAGCTTTGGCAACTTACACCACAGACTTACGGAGCAGGTGCCATTTAAATAGACACGGATTAAAGGTCATGCCAAGACACGTTTATTTATTTCTGTTCTCAAGACATTCCATGTCTTTCTTAAGCACTGTGCAACAGAGATAAACATGATGTCATTCTTTCATACTTTTGATACTCTCACACAGTGACAGTTTGGTTCATAGTAAAGCTACACCCTTGAAAACAATGCCCATTGTCAGATCAAATTAACTGGGCTGAAAGCAGACTTCCTTTATTCCATAACAGGTCCTCATATAAACAAAATATAATAGCAGTCAATATGTGTTAAAACTTTGAGAAGCTTTGATACCGTATGTATCGCTACTCAAACTCATGAACGTACAGCATTTGATCATACAGCTCGTAAAAACACAGAGCACTTATTACATAAACTGCTATGTATATGTTACATACAAAAAATGCACATAAAAGGTCTCCATTTGTAAGTGCTTCAGTATTAACAACGTCCCAATACATTTGTCAAAAAGGAACTAAGATCATTTAGTAGTTACTGTAGACTGCAGTCACTGCAGTCAAGACCCGCTTTTGAAAAATTAGCTACACTAGCTATTACTGACTTTTACTAGTACATAGTTACTGAAATTGGCTAGCTACTTTTTAAATGTATGACTGTCATTCATTCGTTAATCAATTTGGTAATCAGTATTGAATCTGCCACAAAAACAATAATTTTGAACCCTAATCTTAAAGAGAAAAAAGCTTGTAATAAAACACGCTATTGACGTATCCCTGGTAATAACCAGCCGCTGGTTGTTTTACTGGTTATTTTGCACATTAAACATAGCTGTAGTGCCAAGAACTATAAAGTCTTACAGATATTATAATCTGTAACTAGAAGAATTGTGTTGCTGAAAATAGTTTTTCTTCCTACTGTATATTGTGATATGAGCAGTTAAGTGAGGTGTATATACAAAGTAGAAGATAAATAACGTATTTCTGGTTAAATTGTATTGTGATTTATTTTAAATTAAGGTGATAATTGCTGTAACTGAAACATCAAGGGTTTTCTTAGAGGAATGATTAGCTTATATTTTCACTTTTGACAGCTCACTGACACGCTCATAAAACACTATATTGTTTTATTAGGTTTTGAATTTTAACAAAAGATAATGTTTCTATCTGCTAAAAAGAATTATATTTACGTATATACAGAGCTACTGTAATACAGTAGCTACTGTAATACGGTTGAGCTACTGTAATACACTGGCCTCAGTAATTTTGTAGTGCATTTTATTTTTTATTTGACTGAAAAACTGGCATTTAACACTATGCAAAAAGGGAAAAAAATACTTGGCAGACCTCAGCAAGGAATATACTTGAGCAAGTATTTAATTTTGGTTATTTTATGAATGCTTTGAAATTCTTTAAAGAGGATCAGACAGGTCAGAGGTTATGCAAAAGTGTCGTTTGTATGTTTGTGTGTTAGTCTAAATGCAAACTTTTTAACATGCACTGATAATAGTTTTTCTGTATGTTATAAAGCGATAGTGTTTGGTCTGGTTGACCAGCATATATTTTTAATTACTGATACCAGTGTCTAGAGAAAAGGCTTCCTTAGAGGTGATATGAGGTGAAAAAAATGATTTTATTTTTAACTTTTTCGACTTACTACTGTTATTTTAATAAATGTTTGTGTAACTGGGAGATGTAAGTCTTGTTTTGTTATTATTTCTTACCGTCTTCTATGTATTTATGGATTAGAAGATTAAAGATGACATTGTTTTTTTTTACACAACATTTGTCATTGGATGAGGGGTTTATGTAATCTCTGAACTGAATCACCTCAGCTGTACCTCAGTAGGTAGATCATGGCGCTAGCAACTCAAAGGTCATGGGTTTGAATTCCACAGAGCACACAAACAAGGAATGTCTGTGTCCTTGAGATGAAAGCATCTGCTAAATGTAAAATTGCAAGAAGTTGTTGTGGCTTTGAGTGTTATTACAGTAAAATACAAATATTTGCATTACTTTATTAAACATGGTGTTTGAATTCAGATTACATTTTTATTTCCTTATTATGTATTTATTTAGTTTAGAATTACTCATAAGTCAGTTAGAGAAAAGGTTTTTTATATCAATGATTTGCCCTCTGGCATTGTCATGTAGGTTTATCTTTGTTGTTAAAATAATGCCAGAGGAAAATCACAGCCACAGTCTGACTTAAGTCTTTGGATTTATTACATGATGATTAATGTCATCCCTGGTTTTTTTTTTTGTTTTTTTTTTTCATTTTTACTGTAAAGTTGGTAAGAGCACAGTTATGTATGTATCCTGAGAGCTCTAAAAGCAGGAAGAGGTAAGAAGCTTTGAGTGGCAGGCGGTCCTATGGAAATTCTCACAGAGAGAGGCCGCCCTCGCGCAGGATTAAATGGGATAGAAAAGGATTACAATCTGCGCTTCCAGGGACATTTTATAGTAAAATCACATACATGCTTGTAAGCCAGAGGCAACACGTCAACTTTATATAAAGCACAAATGACAAGATGCTTCTCAGCCACCTGATGTAAACTTGAGATGTAGATCTGTGTGGATTGGAGGAACACGGAGCTGGCAGTGTTGTAAGCAGGTAAGTGAGACATCACGCTGTATCCCTGACACGTTTGACCTGTGAGTGTGAGTCACACTAGTTCAGAGATCAGTGGCTGTCTTTGTTTCATTTCCAGTTTTAAAAGTGCAATGCAACAAGTCATCTTTCAGATAATTTGCGTTTAATTTTGAGATGTTTTAAATTGGTTGTAAAACCACTGAACATTACCAAGAACAAGACTTGGGCGTGTTACATTTGCATATATGCAAAGTGCAATTTAACCCTTTTTATGAATGAATATTAGACTGTAGTTACAGTCTTAATGGGTGGATAAATGTAACCCTTTCAAATTTAGAAAAAAAGGAACAAAAATGTTATTAGAATCTGTTCTTTAAAACTACAATGAATGTTTTACAAAACTCATCTGGCATCCGTTAATAAACTGTCATAGTGTAACTCAGTGTGATTTTACTGTGAACAGATGTAACATTACACAACTGACTTACAATTTCTTATGCTCTTGAATTCTTTACACACTGATTTATTTCATTAGACTGCAGTGATCTGAAGAGAGGCGCTTGTTATGCGCCAGTCAATGGAGGCGGAGCCAATGACACAAGCTGGCCATAATGACAATGGTGAGTCATGGCAGAAAATTAACTTTGTTGGTCACAACATCTGCATAATTATTACATTGACATGTTTGTGATTGCTGTAACTGATACTGATTCCATAAGTTCAATGGATTTGCGGTTATATGTTATAGATTTCAACATGTTAAAAGTCACAGTAGCAAGACATAAAATGACTAAATACTGAAAGCTCTCATGTAAATGTAGGGTAGGCAAGAGAGTCTAGCAATTGTCTTTTGTTCAGAGTGCTTTCTAAAACAACATTTCTTACAATAGTGCACCAACATGTATTTTGTACATGTATCAAATTGCCAGTGTCTTTACTGTTTGTTCTTGTGTCTCTTAGATGTTAGTCTGGCTCAGATCTTAACAGAAGTGGTAGAGGAAGTGAGATTGTCTATAGACAGAGACATTAATGGTGCTGATCTTCTGTACAGTCTACTCAGTGCCCCCTGGCTGTACTCTCTTCTCAGGGTAGGACATAATCAATTATAATCAAGAATATGCAGTTTTTAACTGAATTCACAGTTCTGATGTAATGTCTCACTGATTGTCTCACTGATCGTATAGCTAAAGAATTGGTTGTGTTTCCAAGGTATATGAGTGTCTTGTGCAATACACTCGAGATGGCCCAAGCCCACAACTGCCAAATTCCTCAAGACTCTCTCAGGAGGTGAGTTTCTGTCCAAATATGCACTAGGCTGATCTATTTTTCATGCTGTGTAACAATAGCATTGCTTCAAAATGTAAAATAACGTAAAAACATAAAATATCTTTATTTACTGACTCTCATATTATTCAAAACTTTATCTGTGCAAGCTTGACAGCCCCAGAGATAAACATAAAAGTAATATAGGTTGAGAGCTACAGAATTTTACAGTGCACTGTCTCTTTAAATCTTTCATCTCATCAGCTATTGTGTCTCATAGATAATAGCCAGTGTTCAAAGACTGGCTGCCCCCTCTTCTGAAGCACAAGAGTTAGATGTTTTGCTGAGAAACCCTCATATGCAGGTTAGAGTCTATACAAAAACCTTTAAAAAAATCTCTTGTGTGGTTGTTGGTCTTGTTATGGTTAAAATTGTACAAACCGTGAAATCAGGCCTTGATTATTATTAATATGTTAAATGCAGAGGCTAGTTTTGTTAGCGCATATATTTCTCGACAGGCTCTGCTCTCTGCCCATGACTCTGTGGCTCAGAGGGACTACGGACCAGTGCTGCCCCCCCTTCCTGATGAACTTCCTGTGGATGAGGAGGTCATGAGGATTGTTTGCCTTGTGAAGAACAAACAGCCTCTGGTGAGGATCAGGTCATTGTTATCAGTGCAGTGTCAAACGTTATCAAACAGCTTTGTTATAATCCCACTCACATGTTCTTCTATACATTATAGTGCAGTTTTATGCACTGTAAAGTAATGCATATGGCCATATTTGGAATTAAATGTATTTGCCTTTTGTGTCTCATATGGTAAGTGCTTTGTTACATAATAATAGGTGTTCAAAAGCTTTAGGACTTTGATGTTTAAGTCTCATGTTAGTACATGCATACAAATCTGACCAATCCTAATTTGGAATGTATTGTTTGCGGTTGTACGATACGGTTACATTGATATTATGGTCTTCTATGCTGCTACATACAATCAATGAAGGTATTTCCATCTGTATGACAAACTAAACAGTATGTATTGGCGTAAAAATTATTTTGCTATATTTCAGATGATGATCTTCTCTGTGGTTAATGTTATCATCCAATTCTTTTACTTTCTTTTACCGGGGAAAAGCCCGGTCACTGGAACAGCCTTAGGCGACTCACAGTGGAGAAATTGGCTTTAGCCAGGCGTTCAGGCTCAGGTCAACAGAACCTCCTGGAGTCAGCAGGAGGTTTGTCTTCATCCACAGGTCTGCTGTGCTGTACACCCCCAGCACAGTCATGCTCACTGCCCAGGTATCAGTCTACAAGCTGCAAACTGTGCTTTCAAACTGCCCTTCTCCCAGGAAGAGGTCTGAACCAGTCTGCTCCAGCAGTTTATGGCTCAGTGATTATGGGTAAGGGTCCCAGAAACATCTATTATTTGTGTGATGAGGCTATTGGATGACCAAACTCTTCCCAATCATGCAATCACTCAAGTTATTGAATTCTAAAACCAAACTAATCTGTCTTGTTTATCTTCATAACTCTTAGACAACTGTACAGATAGTGTGGAGACCAATACTGAAGACCAGCACCATAGATGGAATAAAAATGAAAACACAACTAGCAGTCCAAAGCTTTATTCATCTCTAGCATCCTCCCACACGTGCTGCCCAAAAGGGTGTGGCTTTCATTCTCAGACAGCCCCCTCCAGCCCTCTGCTTCGAAGACACCACTCCCCAACCCACTCTACGTGTCCATCTCTAGTCTCCACCAAGCGACAGAGCTTAGATGAGTTAAAGTCCACTGTGCACACTGTTGCCAGCAGTATGGAGCAGAACACCAAAGACGTCAGAGAACTCAGACAGAAGATGGTGGCTGTAACAGAGAAGATGACGGACAGCGTTGAAGAAAACGCCCAAGCGTTGAGTCTTTTGGTGGAAGTGGTCGACAAACTACAGGGTCTTATTCTAGCCAGCAAGTCTCCACATGTGGCTTATGCACCCAGACCCCAAAACGTGTCCAGCAACCCAAAAGTGCCAGCCAAGAAATACTACACCAGCGCTTCTATCACACATCCTCTAGTTTTATGCACCTCATCATCTTCAACATCATCATCATGTTCCTCCACTTCTCTGAGCTCTTACATGGATGTTCCTCATGCAACACCAAATTCTTCATGCAGGTCATCCGGTCAGACACCAGGAAGTCAAAATGGAAGGACTTCCCTTTCAAATGGCTTGTTGGTCTCCAGACCAAAAAATGAGGATCATACAATACTTTGCCTTTTTAGCAAAAAGAAAAAGTCAAAGATGAAGAAATAATTATGACTATGTTCCCCTTCTCTTTTTCCTCATGTCCACTTTGCTGACTTTGCTGGTTTTGTTTTTACTAAACATGCTGATGAAAACGCTATAACAGCACAACACAGCAACTGCAACAGGCAACTACCTGATTTTTATATCATTGTATCTCTCATTCATAATCTACCATCCAAACTCAAGACCCAACACATTCATTGGTGATAGTTACCATGTTCATTGTACCCTTATTACTAAGTTTATTTCTTGTCTTCAGTGTAAAAAACACTTCATTCTTTCTTTATCTGAAGCATATTCATCAGTCCATTCATCAATCTTCTGAGTGTCTGTGGGTGAAGTGTGCTATTTCTGCACCACTAGCATCACCAAATGAGCATCCACATTCAAAAGAAATGTTGAACACACCCCTGTCTGTCATTGGTCAGGCAAACAGACCAAGCTCATGCCATTGGTTGATCCAGTGTTTCAGTGCTGTGCTGGTCAGGATGCTCAAACAGACAGAGCAGTGTTTGTTCCCCTGCATATTTTTCCTGCATATTAAAATTGTTTAGGGGAGAATATTTTTTAAAAAGTATATATTAAGTAATAAGTTAAATAATAAAGTTCCTCTTTGACTTTCCATTTTTATATTAGGTCAGGTTAAGATTGTTTCAGTTTGAGAAGACTGCATGCTGTAATCTCATTACCACAGTGTCTTTCCTTCCAGTATTTCATCATAACATGATCTCCATTTTATCCACAGCCTCCCTCCACTCATGTACTCAAATGATGAGGCCAGGCCTGTCCTTTGTGGGAATCACTATGTGTCACAGTACTGTCATTAACAATAAGCAGCAAATGTTAATCATTCTGGTGTGTTTTTTTCTAATTTTTAGGGAGCAACTATTAAGAAGGACGAGAGAACAGGGAACATCTTTATTGCAAGAGTGATACATGGAGGACTAGCAGACCGCAGTGGTGAGTATATTGTCAGTATGCTAATTGTTCAGTTCACATAAAGCATTCTGATTGGTTAAATTATGTAATGATATGCTGATTAATTAACAAGATTCTCAAATTAAAGTTAAAGTCATTTCTGCACCACCAGTGACACCAAACTGAACTGAAAATTGGCTTAAACAGCGGCGTGTATGTGAAGTTTTTACACATTGATGCAGAAACCGTCCACTTCACCTTAATCTTATTATAGTATTGTAAAGACTAACAATTAGAGTTTCCAAGGCTCAATAAATATGCTGTGCAATAGAGGATCTTAGTGACCTCAACCATTTGTACTAGGTCTCAGAACAACATTCCCTGCTGTCCCTCATGACAACAATACTGTAATCACGTGCCCTCATCTCACGCATGTATGTTTGTGTTCCAGGACTCCTTCATCCTGGTGATAAGCTGGTGGAAGTGAATGGACGCTCAGTACAGGGACTGGAACCTGAGCAGGTCATCCAGATTCTGGTAAAGTCAAGATTAAAACTGTGTTACTTCTTACGTTCCCATATTTCATAATATGTAAGATTTTCAAATAATTCCCATTTCTTATAATTACTAGCCATCAAAATCCATTCATACAGTGTCCCACGTTGTACTGTCATAGGTACGATCTGAAGGAAATATTCTTTTTAAAGTGATCCCTAATTCACCACAACCAGCCAGCAGCCAATCAACTGTAAGTGCGCTTTAAACACCTGCATAAAATGAACTGCAGTAATGACTGCTCAGCATTTCCACAGGAATATAAATGTTTATTCCAATAGCTCCAGTCATGTGCTTCCCTGTAGATATTTCTCATGCTGGAATGAACAGATCTAAAGTGAATTCTCTTTGCAGTGCATTTAAGGTGAGATTTGCTAATGTTGTTAAGTGATTGTCTTTGTTTCAGCTGTATGTGAGAGCCATGATGGATTACAGTCCTTATCAGGACCCTGCAATCCCCTGTCCTGATGCAGGCATGGCCTTCAGTAAAGGAGACCTGCTGGAGGTCGTAGATCAGGGGGACATCCGCTGGTGGCAGGCCAGAAAACTCCACAGTGCCTCATCTTACGCTGGCCTCATCCCCTCCACTAACCACTTCAGACAGTATGTTTTAATATACATAGATTTTCTTTCTTAACAGAGCTCTTTAAAATACTGCATTCATTAATTTTTGAGTTGTCTTTTCTTTATGCAGCAAGCAAAGGGAACTGTGGTGGTCACAACCTTATCAAGCTCACACCTGCATCAGACCTTGTAAGTTAACACACACAAACACACACAAGTTGGGTGTGGACTTTCCATAGACATAATAACTTTTATAGCATACAAACAATATATTCTATCCCCTAACCCTCACCCTACCTCTTAAACTAACCATCACAGAAACATCTCTGCAGCTTTACATTTTCAAATGAGCATAATTTAGTATGCTTAAAAAACTCCAGAGTGGGGACTGCTGGTTGGTCTCCACAAAGATAAATACAAGACCATACACACACACACACACACACAAACATAGATTTATGTTGTTTTTAAGTTAATTACTATACATTAACCGTACCCCACACTCTAATCCTAACAGAATAATATTAGATGTTTAGAATAACCATGATGTACTTTTATAGTGTTATTGTGAGGACATCCCAAGTGTCCCTAATCAGAAATCTGTCTCCAATGGTACAGTACAATATGTACATGCACACATACATACATGTATAAACTGTTGTGTACTGTTTAAGTTGTTTGGTTGGCACCATATGCCCGAGTCTTATCTCTGATCTAATGACTCTAAAGCAGCTTGACCCCGATCTGTTCTTTGCCTGATCCCACACTTACGACCAATTCATTTGTCCATCTTATTATCAACCTATAAAGTGTTTTGTAAGATTTCAATGCACTCATTATAATCTAATTCTATCATTACAATGTTGCATTAATATTATCATCTAACTGTGTGGTTTTGTGTGTTTATACATGTATATCTAAAGTGAGCGCAGCTGATGTGGGTATGTATCTTCTGAACATCTCTGAAGTTTGCTTTCTTAATTTACACATCTTCACTACTGAGTTATTAAAGTCTGATTGATTTAAATATAAATATTATAACAGTTAAGCATGTGTTAATTACATTAACTGTGGTTCTGGGAGAGTGTGTTGAGTGTGTGTAACTCTATTTGTTCTGCAGGAGAAGAGGAGGGAACTGATGAGAACAAATGCACTGAAACAGGTGATTGTTCTTCTCTAAATATCTGTTTTATATTGTGATAGTTTGTGTTTTACAGTATAAGTGAGTCAGCACAATAAGTTAACGCAATATTTAATTTCTTTATTTGTATATTTCACAGATGAAGAAGCCTTTGAGTCCGGTAGGTAAGTCTTTACTAAGACAAGATTGTTTAATTTATTAATTGAGAGTTTAGAACTAAAAAGTTTAAATTAAAAACAAACACAAACCTTGTTTTTTGGATACAGTTTCAGTGGAGGGTGAGAATAGTGAACATGCACAAGATTTATACATAGGTATGAATTATGAGTGATTTACACAATGATCCTGTAGTCTGTGTTATATAAAAACATGTGAAGATGTGTGCGGTGGTTTGATGAGTTGTTTTCATCAGCGGGGTTTCGGCACAGTCTGCGTGTGTGGAGGAGACAGTCATACAGCAGAAGAAAGCAGTTGTGTCTTTCCTGCACTGCCAGCAGCTGTCACAGCACCTCAGCAAACCTTTATGAAGAGGTGCTGAGCTACCAGCGCCACATCGACGATACCCCTCGTCTCATAGTGCTCATAGGTAAGAGCCTCTGTGTGCTGGATTATTCATACTCATTTATTCCTCTCATTAAAACCAGGAATTACACAAGTGGAACTGTGGGAATTATGTTGTGACTAAAAGCATTAAAATAAATGAACTGTGTAATATTTTAGCATCTTTAATGCAGTCAAACTTTGCCTAGAATTTGTAAAATCAGACACTTGGCATTTTATCATCCAGCTCCTTGAATTCTTAAACTGGGAAGCTTTTTAAACAGTACTGAAGAAATTTCCATCTATGCTGGACTCATGGCTGCTTTTTGTTCATTATTATTACAAAAAAATATATATGTTTAAATAAAAATGTAGTTTTCCAATGAGAAAATGAGAAATGTATTGTATACTAAAGTAATTTCAAACATTGAAACATACACCTTCAAATTAAAAGATAGGATAAGAAACATTTTTGTCAACTGATCCTAAACTTTTGCTCGGCAGTGTATGCCATAATGTTGTATTGAATGTGTCACAGGTCCATCAGGAGTTGGAGTTAATGAACTACGCAGGAGGTTGATTAAAATTAACCCTAATACTTTCCAGGGGCCAATATCTCGTATGTGGCCTACTTTAATTTATTTATTAATATTTTAATGTAAAGGCATTCTAAGTGTTTTTTAATAAGATGCATAAAATATCCCTGCTGTCACAGAAATATTGTTTCTACTGTTCCTAAGTTCTTAATGTCTTTTTTCCTTAGACACGACTCGACCTCTAAAAAATGGGGAAATGAATGGCCGTGAATATCACTTTGTCACCAAGGAAGTGTTCGCATATATGGTTGTTAATCACAAGTAATGTTATAGTTTATTTCTAAATACTTTAAAATGTTATACATGGTAATCCATATAATCTGCTCATGTAATTCAACGCTGGAGTCTTTTAATCTGTGTTTTTAAAACTGCCCAGATTTCTGGAGTATGGCGAGCATACTGGTCACATGTACGGTACCAGCTTAGACTCGGTCAAAGATGTTTTGGACAGCGGCAAAATATGTGTTATTGACATTGAACCTCATGTAAGTCCCAAAACCTCTTATTAGAAACTTCTTAAGTCCTTATCTATAGTAAGATTGACAAACTAATCTACATGTCATCTTTGCAGTGCATTCATTCAGTGAGAACCAAGAAGTTGAAGCCGTACATTATATTTGTGAAGCCCCCATCTCCTGAATGCATGAAACAAACAAGAAAGGACCCCAATTTTGTTGCCAACAGCTACATCAAAAGAGTGTTCAAAGTAAGATAATAGCTGAGATGAATAGATTTGTAGTAGCATACTGCCATACTGTATTTCTGTATAGTATAGTTACTAGTTAGTATGTATAGTAAGCATGCATAATGTGCATAGTAATCGAAGTATGCAGTTTGGTCATTGAGTACCTGGATGACCTATTACTGTACATGCGCTAAAATGTTCAGTAACAGAGAACATCATGCTGGGTATTTTTTCCCACAATGCAATGCACTTCGAAAAACACAACGGTTACTATGATTTTTCTTTAGAATATTTCTGTAATACATCCTAAAATAAACTTCTACTACAGTTTTTAACATCTCTTTCCAAACTCCAAATTTGATCTGATTTTCAAAAGAACAACCTGAAGCCATTCGCTCATTCCAGCACAGAGCACATTATGCAGTGAAACATTTGTTGTTAGGCTGCTGTAGAAAGAAACCGCATTTAATGAATTTAGATTGTGAAATGTGATGCTTTTCCACTGGTTATCTCAGGACAGGGACTTTGATGAGATCGAGGAAGCAGGCAAGATCATGGAGGCCAAGTACAGTCAGTTCTTTGACTGTGTGATTGTGAATGATGATCTGCAGGATTCATGCATGGATCTGTTTACAGCCATACAACACGCTCAAGAGGAATCGCAGTGGATTCCTGCCAGCTGGCTGCCCCCTGATCAACCCTAAAACAGACACAAATGCACAGAGCTAAGCATAAAAACAGGCTTATTAGGAGATTGTTTGAATTATGAGAAGGAATGCAAGAGAATTGATTTCAACCTATTAGAAAATCCCAGACATGTTGTTTTGAGTACTGTAATAAAAAAGTGGTTGGGAATTTTATTAACACGATAAGTAGTTGTCATTGTAGACATATGTACATTGTACAACCATTTTGAGTTTTTTTTGCTAGTAATGATATTACTAAAATCAATACAGTTGATTTATTTACTGTCCTCACTATTGTTGCCTGCAACTATGTTTACATAACTGCTTAGAAGCAGTTCCTGACAACATCAATTCTTTATTTTGTGGTGTTATCATTTTGTTACCTGCATATTTATTCAGAAACTAGAGTTTTCATTCAGAGTTTTTTAAAAAGCCTTGTTCTATTTATTTTCCATGATTTGTTTAACCAATGGATGGGGGAGAAATATTGTCTTAGTTGTAAAAGGATGAAAAGGATTCAACAATATACCAAAGACATTTTGAAGACATTTAAACATTATTAATTGTGAATTGATGATCTCTTAACATTATGAATATTATACAGTACACACGCTTTTGGCATGTCATCCTATCTGCATGTCATCCCACCTGTTATCCATTCCAAAATATATAACTTTAAAATAAATCTATATAAAGCTTAACACTGGGTTTACTTGTTTTACTTTTGTTTCTGTGTGTTTTAATTGTAAAAAATAATGCAGTAAAATAATACTCCTGCAGTAGCTGTGGGTAATGGTGTGGAGGATTTTTCTCATAGTGAGATATCTAGTGTATATGTGTGCGGTTTTCTCAGTATATGTCCTCATTCACCGATCTATGCCACACTAATTCCTTCCTTGGCAGATGCATGTCTGTGTGGATTAAACCCAGGATTAGACAGCAAAGCCAGAACTCCTCTCCTCCTCTCACACCAGCAGCTCCACCACTCCAGTCTGACAATAATGAGAAGAAAACAAACGGTAAGTTACTGTATGTCACTTAAGATTACAGCAGAATCTCACTTACTGTAAACAAGCAGTGTCTGATTGCTAATGTAAGTGGGCAGGACAAAGCACACATGTATTATATGTTTGTGTGTGTCATACTGTGCTTTATACTAAAGCTAACGTATAATATTACATTGTTTTTATTGTGATTATTGAAGCAAGCTGTGTAGGCTCTGTAAATTCACATTAGTTTAAGTGCTGTAGCTGATTTTAACAGTAAATATTCTGAATTGTCAATGTTGGGCTGAACAAGTCTAGTTAGTTGGTCTGTTGATATTTACCCATGTAGCGAGAAAGACCGCTTTTCAATTACACTACCTTAACCTTTCAGTTATTTTTGATCATGTCTAAGTGTTCTAAATTGCTGAATTGATTCTGTTGCGGATTGTTATTGTGTTACCGTGTGCTGTGTGTTGTACGGCTTGTTGTGTTTACATATTTGTTGTGACCATGTGACCCGATTATAATCTGGTGTAATTAGATGTAGTTGGATTGTGATCACAGATCACCTGTTGAACTTGAATAAACTTGCATTAGAGTCGTGTTGTGGTGGTTTAACATGACAATGAGTGATACTGAAATAACCTTCATTTGGGGAGGTGTATTAAACTTAACTGGTTTTATATATACAGAACAGTGGAGTTTAGAAATTCTCAAAAAAGTCTTTAAAAATTTGTTTAAAATTTGATTTTTAAGTGGAAATAAACAGTGTTAGAACATTGTAATAATTCATTATAATTTCAGTGTGAAATTCTTCCTATGACCCGGTTGGACACTCAATGAAAAATTGGATCTATATCAAATAGGACAAGATCATCACAAAAGGTATGATATGTATTTTAAATGTGTTCTTGTTACAGTATTGAAGTTTACAATGCAGGCATATGTGTTTTTATTACATTTTCTGAGTGAATGTTTCACTCAGACAACTGTAGCTGAGCATTTTATTTCATGGTGTAGGTTGCTGGTGTGCAGATATAATAATGTTAAAGTATTAAATAATAAGGCACAGAGGTAAAATGCTTGTATTTGGGGAGATCTATTTTTGTAGGGTTTTTACTGTTTTGTAGCGGTCAGTTTCTCATCTCTGTCAAAGGGAACTTGCTAACTGCTTAAGTCAGGCAGAAAGGAGCTATTCAGTGTCATTTACCGAATTGAACTCATAATCCTCTAACAGTAAAAGCTATATCCTGTATATCCAGCATGGGCTGATTTAAAGCAACATGTTCATTCTGTATTCCGACAATGCAGTAAGAATACAATGAGTGTTGTATTGTTTTTCAGACTCTATTCAGGTGTGTGAAGACAAAGCACCAAAGGTCAGTTTTAAGTCTGCTGACCAGACAAACAGACGTTTTAATAAAATGTATTACAATAGTGTTCTGTTAGCTGTATTACCTATTCTAAATCATGTATGCACTAGATAGGACTAATGTCACAAATGCTGCAGCCTGTCTTATTTTTGCCCTGTAGACAACATGCCGAGTGTCAAACACAAGAAAAAGAAAGTCAAGAAAGACGTCAATGAAGTGGAGGAGCCAGCAGGTAATCCCTCACCATTGTATCTCACTATATCACACACTTTCCATGTTGTCACTAAACAGTCTTGTTAAGGAAGGGAACACGCAGGAAGTGTGTGTCGTCTCCTGGTGTAACAGCTCCCTCCACAGGTAGCATGACAAACATATATAAAACTAATGTAGCAAATGGATGTGTTGCCAGTATGTTGTGAAGGTCCTTAAATGGTATTGTGTATTTTAGTGTATAATTTATCTTATTTGCTTTGTATTTTAATAACGCACTGTAATCAACAGGCAGAACAGAGCGAGATATAGAAATGGAGGGTGCAGAGAGTGGCAGACAGTCTGAAAGCAGAGAGCCCCTGAGCCCTGAACCTCAGGACAATCCACCACAGAAGAAGAAGAAAAAGAAGAAGGGACATACTTTAGGTGAACAATTTTTGATGATGCTTTTCACATTTCACTTGTGGGATTCACTGTAATCCTGTTTTTTTATTACAAATTGTTGTATCAATAATTGTTTCTTAAGACCATGAGGGTGAACAGCAGGACCTCACAAATGGAGATGTTCAGGAGCCCTACACAGATGGTGAAGAAGTTACCAAAAAATCCAAAAGAAAAAGGTGAGAAGAATAAAGTAATAATAGAATGTAAATAGAAGAAGTACATAATATAAAATACAACTATTGTGCTATTAAAACACCTGCCTATATCTTCAAGAAGGTTTTTACATAGATTTGTCTGATGGGAAAATTAATGTTTTCTTCTCTATTTGAAGGAAGGCTAAGATGTTGGAGAACCTGTCCCATAATGAGCTGGGTGTAGAGGAAGATGACATCATCACTGATGTACACGCACCGATTTCTCAGCGTTCTCTGTTCTCTGCCCCGTCTGCTCACAGCCATCCAATCAAAAAAGTGTTTGTTGAAAAGAACAGTGAGTTTCAAGATGAGGCAAATATATGAAATATATAGTTTAATTGTTATTTTTGTTTTTATTACAATTGTTTTTATTATACCAAAATTAATTGTTTTGTTATTTCTAAAAATGAATAGTATGTAGTTACAATTACCTAAGTAAAAAATGTAGCCATATAGGAGAATGAGGATTAGAGAGCACAGCATTGTGTCACAAAATATGACCTCTGACCCAGAACGGTTCCAGGCGACTGATCGTTTGGACTTAACCCATGACAAGCTGGAGGAGTACATGGAGGTGAGACCCATGTGGAACACACGAGATGTCGCCATGAGGGTCCACAGCAGCTTCAGGTGAGTTCAGTGAACATGTAGGAGATGATCTCAAATATCTATTCTCAACTCTTATCCAATTGTTCTTGATAAATCAGGTTTCACATTTTTAAATTTTACATTTTAAAAAATTAATTTGGTAAATATTATTACAATAACATCTTGTTTTAGTTTACTTTTGATAGAACTTAATACAATTTAATATTGTACAATGTTCTCCTCTATATACTTCCACACCATTTATGATTTATTTTGGTAATCCCTGCAGGATCATTGGGCTCTTCTCTCATGGATTTCTGGCCGGATATGCGGTGTGGAATATTATTGTGGTGTATGTGTTAGCTGGAGAGCAGCTGACCACTCTTATCAACCTTCTCCAGCAGTACCACAGTCTGGCTTACCCAGCACAGTCTCTGCTCTACCTCCTGCTGGCTATCAGCACTGTGTCTGCCTTTGACAGGTGTGTGCAGAAACAATAGAAGTGTAAATATAAAAGCAAGTCATCAAACTTCATACTACACAATATATCTGTTATCATCTGCTTCTTAACAGGTACTACAGAATAATTCTAATATTAATAACATTTCATTAGCACATTATTTTATTAAGCAAATTCATGTAATTCTTCCTGTAAGATACAGACCCTTACTATATATATATATATATATATAGTAACTGAATGTTGCTATGCAACAAAATAACTTTCAGCTATCATTGCTGTGCAGTAATATGGTGAAAAGAGCTGCTATGTTGTGAATTTAGCATGTCTGTATTGATTCGTCTGTTAAATGATACTTAACAGGGTGAATCTGGCCAAAGCCTCTGTAGCTCTTCGAGGATTTCTCACTCTTGATCCAGCAGCTCTTGCTTCCTTCTGTGAGTGGAAATCAATAGACTGTATAAATGCAACACTTCCCTCTGACAGCACCAAGTATAAATGTTTTAAGTGTATAATAATTAAATTAATATAATTACATAATATATAATTACATAATAAACAATTAATTAAATATAATTATCATTTAAACATAATTGTGATATTGAACATTCTGAGGAGTTCACCAATAGATTTAAAGAGAGGAAGTTTGAAAACTGTTCTTCGTCTTGTTCTGTGTTTTAAATAAACTTCCTGTCGTCTTGTCCTAGTGTACTTTGCTGCTCTGATTCTGTCTCTGAGTCAGCAGATGACCAGTGATCGTATACATCTCTACCCCACAGCCAATGAGACACTTTGGTGAGTTTGCCAGTCTAGGCTTTATGAAATCCAGCATCATCTCTATGAAACATTAAAGCTCTCTGCAGTGCAACTGAATTATAGTCAGATATGTAGCTGTAGCACAGCTGTTGAAATACATTTAATTGCATTTCATAATTACTGTATATGGGTTTCATAATTAACTAAACCATATAACATTTTAAGCCTCATCTACTCTGGCTGTTTCTAGGCCTCCAGGTTCAGAACATCAGATTCTACAGCCCTGGATTGTGATAAACTTGGTTGTAGCTCTTCTGGTTGGACTGGCTTGGGTGTTTGTTGCTACACGACCAAACATGGACTACACTGAAGGTAAGTGCGTATACATGTAAATAAATGACAAATACTGGATGTATTTGGCCATTATCTGTGTCTGACTCTCTTGATGTGTGTGTTTATTGACAGTTATTTTTACTCTTTTATAATTCCATATCCTCACATAATAACTTCTATATTTGTTTGTCTTTATTGCCAGAGTTTTTAATGGCAATGGAGGTGGAGGAATATCCACGTCATGATGTCAATACTGACATTGGAGCCTAAGATTGATACAAGCTTTTCATTTATAAATGCTAATCATCAGTATATAGTGGATAGTATTAATAAAACATTTTTTGGGCTAAATGTTTTGAAGTAAATATTTTGTATTGTACTTTATTATTTGTTATTTATTATCATGATTATATTTATTAAAATACTTAGTGTTTATATTTAGATCATTATTATGTAAACATTTGCTTTATGTAAACTTTGTTTCATTATATTGTTGGTCTGTGTATAAAAGTCATTTTTTGCAATTTTATACTAGGGTTCATGAACCTGTCTTCTCTGTATATTCTGTATATTATGTTACCTTAGCTGGACATTAATATGAAGATTTAAAATTAAATGTATATGGATACATATAAGTAATAAAGACAGAATAATCTGTTTACAACTAGGAAAGTTTACTGTGAACCAACACAGGGGGCGCAATTTTCAAAGGAATGTGAATGTGTTCATTATTAATGCTTGACAAAAAAGTGTTTAACTTTTCTGATAAGGCTTATTGATAATTCAGTTAAATGAAAACATTATTATAGTTTCTAAAACTCAAATAACGAAAAAGAAACGAGACAGAAAGACCAGTAAAGTTGACTTCTTTATATATCTGTTCTTCAGTTTATAAAGAAATTAAAGGTAACACTTTATGATTGGTTTAATTAATAGCATTAAACTAGTTTGGGTACATTGAAATATTGTGGAAATATATTCATACATGTCCACATATATTTAAAAGCGTATACATTACTAACTGTTAAACATTGTATAGGCTATATTGGTAATGGATTAATAATTATTGCTACCAAGTTTATTCTCATACATGAAAACCACTAAAGTTTCAGCTGTGTCAAAATACATAACATTTACATAACATAGCGATTACAACTGTTTGTTTTATTATTGCACAGTATTTAAACTACAGCATCGCCTAACTGCTTAAATATCGTGATATTAACCAGACAAGTGAGATTATTAATAGTACTACGCGAAGCCCTATTCATAGTATGATTCGTAAACG
>JAZGTK010000912.1:0-48918 GCA_036877625.1 Ambastaia sidthimunki
ATGTCTTTACATAACTGCGCCACCAAAAGATGACGGTTTGCTTATTTGGCACTTACTGGTATAATATCATCGTACAACAAATTATTATATATGTATATATTATAATATTATTGTGGCTGACGTGTGATTTTGGTGTGATAAAGATGCGTTAGTTATTTTGGTAGTTAACACGTGGTGGCAGATCAATTTCTAAAGTCGATTTTGTTGACGCTCCGTAAGTTCTTTGTTTTGATTCTCATGTTAAATACGGAAGTGGCCGCTAGAGGGCAGCACTGCAACCAGCATATTCAGACTGAAGGTGAATTTACCTGCTACAAACAAAGAGTTGCCAGGTTATCATGACATTGTGAACATTAAAAGAGGCCTGTTGGAGTTCAAGTGTTGTTGTTATGTTTTTTTCCCCTTTTTACAGACTAAATTTCTTAGTGACATAAAAAAATCATCTTTGTTATGTTTGTCAACTTTGTGAGCAACATGGCAACATAATGTTATGTGTTATAAGATGCTCCTCCATTTTTTTACCTTTAATTTAAAAGGCTATTTTGTAAGGCTATTTTTAGAAAACAGCAGTTTTCATGTTGTGTCACAAATCACTTACAGGTTACAGAAGCAATGACTCATAAATGTGAATCATAAATGTGAGGTAATTTTTAAGCTGTACATGCATAAAAGTTTGTGAATCTCCTGATTAAACTAATCTTTCTGTTTTCAAATTTCAGCAGAGGCATCTTTTGCTTACACTGTCTACAGGGCCTTGGGCCTCACTGGTTTGAGAGCAATGGTACTTATTCTGGGCAGAAGACTGAACCGGGAGGACTCTGGAGTCCGTGAGTCTCCAGCGGTCAAGAGAAAAGTTCTGGAGGTGGACAACAAGTCTCTCAGTAATCATGATGTGTTTGATTTCTCCTCTGGCCCGTGCCACTCGGAGAGCATCCTGCAGATGTTCAACGAGTTCCGTGATGGTCGTCTGTTCACCGATGTGGTGATCAGCGTGGAAGGCCGKGAGTTCCCGTGTCATCGTGCCGTGCTGTCGGCATGCAGCAGCTACTTYCGTGCCATGTTYTGCAACGACCACCGGGAGAGCCGTGAGATGTTGGTGGAGATCAACGGCATCCGTGCYGAAGCCATGGACACCTTCCTGCAGTACGTCTACACTGGACGTGTCCGCATCACCACGGAGAACGTTCAGTTCCTCTTCGAGACCTCCAGCCTTTTCCAGATCGGCACTCTGCGTGATGCCTGTGCCAAGTTCTTGGAGGACCAGCTTGACCCTTGCAACTGCTTGGGCATCCAACGTTTCGCGGACGCGCACTCCCTCAAGCAACTTGCCAGCCGTTGTCGCTCGTATGCTCTGCAGAGCTTCGCCGACGTGGCCCAGCACGAGGAGTTCCTGGACTTGCGCAAGGAAGAGTTGGAGGAGTACCTCGCCAGTGATGAGCTGGTGATTGGAAAGGAGGAAACGGTTTTTGAGGCAGTGATGCGTTGGGTGTACTATGATGTGGACCATCGCAGAATCATGCTGAAAGACCTTCTCACCCACGTCCGCCTGCCCCTGCTGCACCCAAATTATTTCGTGCAGACAGTAGAAGGTGACCAGCTGATCCAAAATGCTCCAGAGTGCTACCAACTTCTGCACGAAGCCAGACGTTATCACGTGTTGGGCAATGAGATGATGTCACCCAGAACTCGTCCACGCAGGTATGACTGCGCTTAATCTGCGCCTACTTCTTGTGCCTTTATACGTATGACCTAGAAATATAGACTGATGCAATCACCCTAATTTGTGTCTCCATCTGTCTTGGGTTCAGACTATATATGTATATGGTCTTACATATTCAGCTTGAGTTATTTGTTCAACAGGATTTTCATTTTTAATAGTTTAATGGTGAAGTTAAAAGTGAAGAATTCCAGACATTTTGCGAAGCTTTTCCAGAAAGAGTAACTTTTGTATTACAGTTTCTGTCTTGCACATTTGTAGTTTTGGAAACTTGTTTCTCAGCTCCGCTAATGAGGAATAATCCAAACCATGTTAGAATTACTAAGAGACAGAGCTACAGTGTTGCCAAGTCTGTGATTTATTTTCCTACAGAACTGGGCTACTTTTAAATTGTTGCCGTGGGTTGTTTTATTTATTTTATTGGCCACGACATTGCATGAATTATATTTGATTAAAATACTAGTATTGGAATATTTTACTTTGCTGTTTACTATTATACGATGATATTCAAATTGTGTGTAATGTATAACAGTGACTGTAATATGTATTTTAGATATGGTGGGGGCATATCTTAAGTTGTTGTGTTTGGGCTGGGGTCATTGGGCTATTTTGGGCATGTTTTGCTTGGCCATTTAGCTGGTTTTGTTATGTAGACCTGGCAACCCTGCAGAGCTAGAAAGAGGCTTAACTCTTCATTTCCTGCAGAAAAACTTCTCAGCAGGTCTTGCCCGTGCACATTTTTCCCCCGTGACTTTCATAACTCATAAACACAGAGTTTCGAAACGTTCCCGTTGACCCGACCCTGCGTGCGCACTTTGTTTTTGTTATGTCTGGAGGCACGTGGGCGAGAAGGAGGAAAGCGAACGATGTGTTTTGCTCTGAATTGAATCTGGATTGGCCCGGAACCTGTCTGAACGTGATTCCCTCAAAGAACTGCCAACGTTGCAGGATTTACTTATTAACAACCTCATTGCAGCCAGTACTGGCAGTGAGGTGTAACAGTCATTAGAATAACAACTGCAGCCTCAGTCTCACGCAACCAGCTGATCGTTTGGCAAAAACCTTTTTACGCATGACTGTGCAAAACAAAAAAACAGGTTCTTGTTTATTAACTGTGTGTGCCGTTTTCTTTGGGTTTGGAAAAGAATACCCTTAGAACGTTCTTGGCTTCAGAGGACTGGGGTAGAGGAAATTTTTTTCAGGTGGTGTTGGGTTACAAGAGTTGCTGTTCCACTTTCTGTTTCCAGGCAGATTTGAAACGGTTCAGTTGAATTATGGGATACGGCTGGCCGGTCTCGCCTGAATATTGTCGAGGAACAGTTTTGGTGCAGCAAGGTTGTTATTTGTAACTAAGACTTTCTAGTGGAAGAACTACTTTCATGAACTCAAATGCATTTATAACCAGCCAAACTTTGTACTGGTATCTTCTTCCACAAATAGGTCACAATTTAAGCTAATTGTTGCAACAATGGGACATTTATATCACATTTTATTGCAATGAATTCAATAAATGTAACTTAACATTAACTTTGAAGTTTCTTAAAGTCTATTTTGTGTAATCAAAAAAACTATGCATCATAAAAATGCTGAACATATAAAAATTCAGCAGAAATGAAAAAACACAAAAATAAGATCTGCTGAAATTTTCAAACTGTATGTAAATACGGGGCATCATGCATTTGGATTAATTACACAAAACATCAAAGACCGATTGAATGTTTTCATGTTTGCATGAACCAGGAGAGCAGCTGGATGTGTCTTTCCCCAGAGCGATGGCACTCAGAGTTCAGCTCTAACTTTAGCATCTTGACTTGAACACTCTCTGACCCCTGATCACTAACACAGAGTCTTCAGTTTTGAGTCAGTTCTGCATGAAATGTGTTTGTGGACTGGAGAATGTGTTTTGTGCTCTGGGCACTAGCTGACAGTGTTATTTACTGCTGTTCTCATACGTCATTGTTTACTTCTCTCTTTGCCCTCACTGGAAAGAAAAAAAGGCAAAAAAATACAAGTTATGCAGAAAATAAAATGATAAGAATGAGATTTTAAAAGGAGCTTTGTTTAGTGATAAAAATATAACATTAGCTATGTACGATTAACAGAACATGATGTTTTTTGAGTAATAATTCTAAACATGTTTTTATGTCTCATCATGTGTCTCCTCAGGTCTACTGGATTTTCGGAGGTCATTGTGGTAGTTGGAGGGTGCGAGAGGATGGGAGGTTTCAACCTGCCCTACACCGAGTGTTATGACCCTGTAACCGGCGAATGGAAATCTTTAGCCAAACTCCCAGAGTTCACCAAATCTGAGTACGCAGTGTGCGCCCTCAGAAACGACATTCTGGTCTCAGGTAACCACGGATACTTGTATCAACATTCTCATTCCATTAGTATGTGTGAGGTACCAAAGTTCCTTTAAGAAAGTCTCCACACTTGACGGCCATCTTTGCAACACATCCAGGCAGCTATTTTAGTCATACAAGACCAATTCCTGTCTACATTTTGTACATTTATATTTGAAAAAAAATCTTTATTTGTTTGAAATAAAAGGTGTATGTTGTATTGTGTGTATCATTTGACAATGACCTGTTTCTGTTGTGTTTAATTTCTCTGTCAGTTGTTGTTGTTGAGTGCAGGGTTTGCTGAACACAGCAGGCCGCCGCGCATAACAGAGCAGCGTGTTTAGAACTGCGAGCATGTTCAGCAAAAACGATGTGATTAAAAGAGATTCTGACAGAGAGAAAGGAGAGAGAGTGACTGAGAGAGAGAGAGAGAGAGAGAGAGAGTTTATTGGGAATGGGGGGGGGGGGGTCTGGAGCTCTCTATTTACCCTCTGCATGTGCCAAGCACACACGTTTCCATGAGAACCAGCTCCTGCTAGTTAATACTTTCTAACTCTCTCTCTTTCTAGCAGTTTGTGCTCTCTAGAGCTTATTTCAGCTCATTTCAGGCCTTTAGATAAAAAAATTGTGAAGATCATGAAAAACATATTTAGTCGAGTGTATTTTAAACTTTTGACTGGTACTGAACTCCAGATGAGAGATAACTGAGATGGAAAAAGGGTGAGTTTCAGGTTGAACAGCTTTGACGAGTGTTAGACTGAAGCTTCTGGAAGAACTGGAACGATTCTGAAGATTGTTAGCCTTTGTTTTAACAGCCAGGCACAACCACACACACACAGCGACATGCAAAATATGATTTACGGTTATTTAATTATGAATAAATTATGCAATAAACTATAACATGACAACATGTTTCTGGTTGAGCTAGTCTTTAATTATGCTAACTATTATTCACTGCAATAGTTGCTCAACTGGAATAAACATGTTTGTTTTATTTATGAAATATACAGCCACCAAATTGTGTCAAAGGTCATTAACTTTAGGACCTTTTCCTTGCATGATTCTGTGTGCCTAATGATTCTATATGTCTTATGAATGTATTATGGGATGTAAAGAGCTGGTGCTAAGCAACCGGTGATGTGATTTCAGGGGGGAGAATCAACAGCAGGGATGTGTGGATGTATAACTCTCAGCTCAACATCTGGATCAGGGTGGCCTCCTTAAACAAGGGTCGCTGGAGACACAAAATGGCCGTCCTGTTGGGAAAGGTCAGTCCATGCACCTCCACTTACATACACGTTAAACAAAATACTATTTCATTGATGGACAGATGCTTAGAAGTCCAAAAGGGGTTTACGGATCAAATGTCATACTGTAGGTTTACGGATAGCAGGAGAAACGTTGAAGAAACGTTGCATTTACACAGGCGCATGGACTTTTAGGTTGTCTAAAAACTGTGATTAAAAAATACAACACAAACTGCATTGAATACAGATTGACTTACAACAAGGATTAACATGGTTTGTGGTATATTATTGCTTGCCAAGAGCATTAAACTATCAAAAACATTTAAAAAACAGTTATAAACCCATTAATACATTTTAATTTGACATGTAAAGACATTTATGTTTACATTTGTATGATAAACAGTTCAGTGTTAAGCCACCACCCAGTGTCTGATGTACAATCTGGTGCATATCTTTGTGTCTCCTGAGGGAGAGGGGCCATAAAACATGTTTTCTGGACCCTGCGGGTTTAATGTTTCTTCCCCCAGGAGGAAGATGCTGATGTTCTTCTCTGTTGAAGGTCTGTGGTTTCCTTTGACTGAGGAAAATTTCTCACATTCACAAATGAGTGTTGGTGGGTTTCTATATATTTAGTTTTGTTGTAAACATGGTCCCACCCTTACGATTGATTGCCTGTTTGTTTCTTTGATTCATCATTTTCTTTCTAATGCATTTGGCAGATGCTTTTAAATCAGCTGACAGTGCATTTAAGATGTACATTAGATAAAAACAGGGTTCGAACCCATGACCTTGGGGTTGCCAGCTTCATGCTCAGCCTGTTGAGCTGGAGAAACTGTCTCTCCAGCTTCTCTTTCAGTCTAATGTTTACTTTTCCTGCTTGACGCTTGTTCCTTGTTGTTTCTTCATGCAGTATTGAACTATGACATCATTCATCATGTAACCTCTCACTTGGAGCTGCTCAGATCTGCTGTGTGTGCTTCATCTGATGTTTCATAATTCACATCAGACCACAGTCAGATCCAGAGATCAGAGGGTTGAATCGCTCGTCTAGAGCAGATGCCCAGCTAACGTTTATGGGTTGTCAGAACGTTTCCCTAACATTTCCATTAAGTAACAAAAACATTAAAAATGTTACTTTGAACATTTGAAGAACACAGGAACTCAGTTTTTAGTTGTATTGTTTGGCTATAAGAATGTTAGTTAAACATTTTAAATTCTGTAGCGTTTTTAAAAGGTTCCTCTATGTGAGAATAACATTAGTCAACGTTCTTAGAACGTTCCGTGTTAGCCGAGTGGGCACATCATTACATCCTATTGTGAGAAATCTGCTTTATGTTTCAACTCAGCAGTTTTTTTAGAATTAATTGAAAGGGTCAATAAAATAAAGTGTCTTGTTTTCAATGGAGCGACAGAGCCAACAAAAACTACTTGTGCAATAACTAATTAACATGTGGCCAGTTATATCTCGCTGTCTGTACAAATGCCTCTTTCTTTTGGTTTGTTTGATTCTTTGTAATGTGGCTTATTGATTTTTTTTGTCTCTATCCTCTGTCTCCAAGTGTCTGATAAAATCTCTCCAAATCTTTGTGTGTCTTTCCAGAGCCAAAAGAACTTTAATAGTTTTTGACTCTGTTCACCCGACACATAATTTATCTATGGGTTGTTTTCGAGTCCTGACAGTTGTCTTTGTACCATGTGGAATTTTTGACTGTGGTTGGGTTTATGGGTTTTGAAATGATAAGGTTTATTGGAATTTATAAATAATCAACACATAAAATGTAATTATCTGAAGTCACAGCATTGAGACTTGGTGGTTATTCAGCAGTTTTCTAATGTGAGCCATTCTGACACTGTTGAGATGAGCAGTATTTGTGTTTATGAACACAGATATATACAGCAAAACAGGAAATAGACATTTCTTGTAAGAAATTATACAAAACATTAAGTGTTTTATTTAAAATTTTTAGACATTGTGTTAACGTCATTGCTTGGTTATAGGAGCGTTATTAAATTTTTTTACAATTTTGTAACGTTTTTAATATAACGTTGAAAAACATTCTACATTACTGCAAGAATGTTTTTTGAGAGAACTTAGAGAACGTTAGCCCATGTTCTGAAAATGTTCCCTATTAGCTGGATATTTAATCTTGTTAGAAAGCTTGACAGCCTTAGTCCACATTTACTTCCCTTTTTTTGTTTATCAATTTTTTGTGTCTGTCACATTAAGGACTTTTGTGTTGTTTTCTCTCAATAACATTTGAGTTCCTAAACAACAAAGAGATCATTAGCAAACACGTGGCTTTATGCTTTGTGTAAGCGACGTGTTGCCTGTCTGTGTTCTAGCATGTTTCTGTACCGCTACTTGTCCGACCAGTTTCCTTAGTTTTCCATTACGGGAAACATGTTTACCTTCTTCCTTTGAACAGCCTGGAAACATGAGGCTGGAAAACGAGAAGACGAGATCTTCAGGGTTCTTTGTGTTCCACGTGTTGTCGGAGAGAAGCGAGAGAGTGAGATACAGAGTTCAACAGAAGTAAAGGTCTCCAAAACTTACGCAAGCAAGACTGATTATGACACACAATTGTCAACACATTGTACTTTCTAGAGGTTGTGTTCCTGGAATATATAACAGAGATGTTAACTAGTGCAAGACCAATATTCAGACACAAGTGGCCCCTTTATATTTTAAAGTTGTATCTGGATGTTTACATTGTCAATGTTGCTGTGCGTTCACCTGACAAAAATGTGAGTAAAAACTGCAGTACGTGATATTTACTTGGGAATAGTTGTCATCAGCCTCTTTGGATCCGGTTTGTTTAGTCCACGTACGTCAATAAAACACAGGAAATGCATTTAAACGTGTCTAACACCAAACCTCTGATTACACCTGCGGCAGTGATAGAAAGTGTGCAGTGATCTCTTGTTTTAACATCAGTTTGAGAATACGCAGTACAAAAGAGCAAACGGTAGTTCTAGTTGAACCAGATCTGCATGCTCTGTTTCTTCTCAAAGTTGTCATCTCTAAATGTGTCATTGACACATGTAATGTTTACAGTTTGAAACAGACGAGATTGTATCTATATTACGCAACATTTTAGAATTACGATGTACTGTATTGTTTACAGGGCTGTCACTTAAAAAAGCCCTGGACAAAATGTTTTTGTTTAGACCCCAGAGTGGGCCCCTGGGGGGCCACTGTTGCGGCCTCCTCCAATGACAGCCCTGTTTGTTTATGATAACATGCAATTATGTTTATTTCCAGGTGTATGCTGTGGGTGGGTATGACGGCCAATCACGGTTGAGCAGCGTGGAATGCTACGACTCCTTCTCGAACCGCTGGACAGAAGTGGCTTCCATGAAGGAAGCCGTCAGTTCGCCGGCTGTCGCCAGCTGTGTCAACAAACTGTTTGTGATTGGAGGAGGACCTGACGACAACACATGCTCCGATAAGGTTTGAAGACATTGACACAGAAGGTTAAAGACGAGGGCGTCTTAAAAACCGCCCTGCTAATGCTAATGTTGTAGGGCAGTTACTGGATGTAAACATGGTGTTTATTTTTAGGTCATGGTGGAGGGTGTGACATTGTTTTCCAATGTTGTCATCCTGGGACTTCTTAAACATTGTGTTGCAACATAATGGCTTTGTAAACCAGTGTGCCCTGAATTTATAGCCAGATTATACAGTTTTATTTCAGATGTGGCTGATACTGAATTATACAGTATTTTTGTTTTATTATCATAATAAAATCTAATTGCATGTGTCTTATTGCAGTGATACGCGGGTGTTTCCGGGGGGCATTTGAAAATGAGTTTTGTCTTTGAATCTGTTTGATAACATCTAAAAAACTGGACATCAGTTTGTTACTTGCGTTAAGAACCTAACGTTTCCATAACAATATAAAATTGTTAGCTGGCTAAGCAGAACCTCACACAGGTCTGAAGGTCCTTCAGCATTTTATCACTCTGTCCAGAGACCTGTTTAAATATGTTCAGCTGATGAATGACAGGAAACGGCAGAAAACAATACCATCACTATGGTAACCACAAGAGCTGATTGTTTGTGACCAAAAACACATCAATTGCTTAGACCATGAGTGACCTCTGCCTGCACCAGCCATTATAGTCTCCCCATTGTTACAGGATGGCAGTTTGTTTACATTACACTGCGGTTACAAAGAGTTTCCTTTGTATCATGGTCTGAATTTGCCCACATTGAACCGGAGAGAGAAGGTCTGTTTGAATGTGCTGACCGCTGCCCCCTACCGGTGATGTAGAGTCATGACCATTTGACCTGGATCTGTCAGGCCTGCTCTGATACATTCTCCAGGTGTCTGTTCAGAGAGAATCACTGAACCACTGTCGTTTCATTGGATTTTCTTAACGCATGTTGCTGAGATTCAGTCTTAATGGTCTTAAACAGCTTCCTGCTGTCTTTAAAAATAATTTTAAGACAAATCTTTAGAGCCATCAAGTCAGTGTTTCTGCGGGGTCTTTAGAATGTTTGTTGTGATGGTTAAGCAGGATATTGAAAGGGAAGTCTCTGTCCTCAGGGAATTTATGTTCCAGATAACGCTGGAGAATTTCCTGCTTCCTTATAAGGGTGGTCTGATGGAAATGGGGCCGCCCATTTTGACCCTGATTGGCTAAAATAAAATGGGGGTGTGGTGTGTGTAATTTGACTATCATGACTGTTGTTGCAGTCACGTTTCTACGCTATTAGACTCACAAGTGTGTGCTATTTACAAAATGTGTTGAGCCCCTTTACCCTACTCTACCAGAGAGAGAGAGAGAGAGACAGAAACATGAACATACTTTTCTCAGGAGATATTTGTGTCTGTATATGCGATTATGTTCCTTTTTTTAGGACACACAAATGTTAAATGCTGTTTTTGTGAGTGTGAAACCCCTTAGGGGGTCGTGTTTCATGCTTTTAAGACCTCGGAATGTAGATGTCAGAGCAGTTATCAATCAAATGACAGAGATTTATCTACTGTATGTCTGCATCTCCTGGAACTTGGCTCTTAGAATTGTTTTGTAGCCTGAAGGTTTCATATCAGGTATTCTCATTTGACCTACATTTTTTGCTCCCAGTATGTTAGCTAATTCCTTGCAGATGCAATTTTTTTGCAATGCCACTGTGTTTTCTCCTCTAGGTCCAATGCTATGACCCTGAGTCTGACAGCTGGTTGCTAAGGGCCAACATCCCCATCGCTAAGCGATGCATCACGGCCGTGTCACTGAATAATCTCATCTACGTTTCCGGAGGTCTGACCAAATCCATCTACTGTTACGACCCCACTGAAGATTACTGGATGCATGTTGTGCACACCTTCAGCAAACAGGTATTTCAGATGTACGGGGTTGAAATTCTGTTGAGCACAATAGTGACAGGCCACTTTTTATGGAATAATTAAATTAAGAGTTTGTAGAACTGAACCAAATCAGCCAGCTCTCAGAGGATTGTGGGTAGTGTAGTACTTTACCACAAATTTAGAAGTTTAAATCGCACTGTTATTTATAGTGTCTACACAAGCAAATACTTTCATCGTCTAATTACCTCTGTTACATTTTTTGCTAGAAACAAGTTGTTGATATGGCAGAAAATATTAATGCAATGTTTGTAGTTTCTGAACCCTGACACACTCTTAAAAACAGACCTGCAACTTGTTTTCTCCTGTATTTCAGGAAAGTTGCGGTATGTCTGTTTGTAACGGTAAAATTTACATCCTGGGTGGACGTGGTGAAACCGGAGAGGCGTCGGACACCATCCTGTGTTACGACCCGGCCACCGGCATCATCACGGGCGTGGCTGCCATGCCCCGCCCCATCTCGTACCACGGCTGCGTTACTGTCCACCGTTACAATGAGAAGTTTTACCATTCATGACACTACAAAAACAAACATTCACACAGGAACACAGAGAAGCTGAGCCTTATGCCTGAGGTAGAATTATGATGGATAAGTCAGTACCTGTGTGTTTCAACATCTCTCAGTTAACAAGCTTTGAGTTAGCAGATGCTTATCAGTTAAACTAAAGTAAAACTGCCCAATGTTTTATTTTAATTGTACAGTATAAACATACACATTTGGATTTTAATAAAAAAAATCGGTCCATTAAAGCTGCAATCCGTAATTTATGTCTCTCTATCGCCATCTCTGTTTGAAACATACGTTTGAGACCATTATAAAATCTAACTTTTTTTATTTTTAACCAAAAACAAGTTACAGATTGAAACTTTAATTGACCGTTTTATATTCTAACACCCTGACAGAAATAATTTTGCAAACTTTTTTGCAAACATTTGCATACTTTCAAACTGCTATGCAAATATTCCCAAACCGATTGAAATCTGATTGGCTGGCATGTTTTTGGAGGGAAAACTGTTCTTTGTGAATTCTGGCTGGTTTCTGCTCTCACAGCCTCTGTGATCTGGGTCGCCTCAGCTCTCTTTGACAAATGGCTCCATTTGTGATTTTTTTCATTACAGTACTATTTCATGTTTTCTATGTTAATGACTGTATGTGGTGTCTGGGGTTGTTTTTGAGTGGCTGAATGGTGTGATTATTTTTGTCTTGTGGGCAGAGTGTTTGTTTGTGATATTGGACCCTTGTGTATATAAGTGTGTGTGTGTGTAGAGAAAGAGAGAGAGACAAAATAAGATCTCCATACAGGAACCACTTTATGTTGAGCTTTAGTGTGTTATAGTGTTGTCCTATAGTTGTATTCTGGACCATAAAGCACCAAAATGTATAGTGTCTAACCTATAGTGTTTCTCTTATAATATTGCTTTACGAGTGCATGCGTGTTATTGGGTGACATTCATTATTTTCTTCATTTTGTAGCGTTCATTGTGGCTATTTCATCATTAATCAAAAACATGCCTCTTAAAGATATATTAAGTATTTAATATAATCATCTTTCAAATTGATCTTTATTAATTTTCCATTTCGTTTGACTCGCCAATTCGATTGAATATTGCATTGATTGATTATCTTCACGATCTGATCATATATATCAAAGATCTTGTTTATAAGTGATTTTTTTTTGTGCTTTAACTTTAAGTTATTTATTCATGGTAGAAGTCAGAAAGCCCCAACCAGGCACTTAATTTTTTTACATATATATAATTCTCAGTGTCCCGGGTGTAAATATGTTTTAGCCGTCTACTGGTTTACTGTATCAGTAAGTTTTTGCAATGGTGATACATCAGGCCAAATGGCCAGTTCACATTACCAGCGTTCTCAACAAAGCTTTCGTTTTCTCTGGCTCACGGTTATTTCAGCTCGGATCGTGTGTCTGTGTGCACAGAGCGGAAACATGACGACGTAGCAGAAGAGTGTGTATACGTGTGTGTGCATGCATGTGTGTGTGTGGGTCATGTACGCCTGGGGTTCAGAGACCAGTGACTTCAGTTTGCCTGCACGCAGTTACATTTGTCAGCTGCAAGATCACAGTACAATTGGACACACTGTTTATATTATATTCTCTGGGACTTTTTACAATCTAGGATACGGGTTAAACAATTCCCTGTGCACACAGATGCTACAACACAACTCTGCTTTTGAACTTTTTTAGTGTGTCATTTTTTTGTGTGTAATTAAATGTGTTGAGAAGCGGGTGTGAGTTTCTGAGTGTCTTTTGGTGAGTTCAAGGTTTCCAAAAGGGATTGTTCTGTCTGATTGCAATCTTTGCTTTCAGTTGCTAAAAGCCATAGAAAGAATGAGGCTTTTTATTTGAAAATCTGTTTTAATTTTAAGTCCTTGTATGGTATTATCTGTGCATGCCAAAAACTATCTAACGCAAATGTCAAACAATTCCTGTTTATATGGTAAGAATGTACTTAAGTGTTTATTATGGTGACAGTTGTGGCACAGAAATGTGCTAAATATTACTCGTGTGCATTTTAAGAAAATATGTTTTTGTGCCTCTTGGCAGATAAATAGTCTCGACAACTAGCCAAAGATGTTTGATTGGATCTGTCTGTTAATTCCTGCACAATATTGTAAGAGTTTGTAAGTCTATACTGTGTCATAATTGTAAATGGGTTAAACTGTCGCTAAAAATATCTTTGTTCTGAGTAACTGAAATGTACATGAGCCGAATATGGTGAACATGCCAACATTTTCCTCAATAAAGCATATTTTTTAGTACAGATTCGTAAACCATTCTCTTGTATTTTTTCTTCCTCACATCTGTTGTTAAAACCTCTAGATTTTCCTTTTACAGCTTGGCACCTTTTACACCTTAGCAACTGCATAGCAACACCCTGGCAACTACCTAGAACACCCTGCCATCATGCTATTAAGTTTTGCTAATCTGGTACTTTTTTAATGTATTTTTTCATATTGTTGGTCATGACTTATAGTTATGGCCTGGTCATACTTAGGTAGCTGGTTAAACAAGTATTAAGAACTGAACTGAGCCCCAATCCCTGGATGCTTTGTAGTGTACTAATACCCTACTTTGTGTATTATTGCTTTGGATAAAAACCGTCAGCTAACTGAAAAAGATGCCATGCTAGTCAAACAAAGAGCCTTTTCACCTGCTGCCTGCAGAGAAAATTCCCACCTGGTTTACACACAACCTCAGCTGAAGAGCTGTAAAACTGTAAACTGTCACTATTGACAACAGAAGTGATTGAAAGATCCATCAACTGGACATTTTAAAGCTGACAAATCACACGACACGTGTCAACATGGAATCTGGTTATGACTTCAGGTTATGACTCTTCCGTCGGATGAATGTCTGACTGTTTCACTAGAAGACGACAAAATTCTGAGAATTCTGACAGGTGTTCACAATGTTTGTTTTCAGAGAACAGGTAAGAGGGGGTCTGCTTTAGGGAAATCCTTAGTGTTAAGACTTCAAATCTTTAACAATGTCCCTACAAATGCAGAAAAAACATGTCAAAAAATGACTTGTGTATCAAATAATCCACACAAATAGAACAAATCAACTATAAATGAAAAGAAAATTAAATTCTCTTCAATAATATCAACAGGTTTGTGTGATGGTTAAGCGTGGGATATAAGAAACCATTGCAACAAAGAGTCTAAACATCTCTTTGTGTATTTGTATAGTCTAGTTTGTTTGTTTTATCTAGGCCACAGATAAGAACTAAAGTGGACCTGGAGTAACTTTGATTGAAAGCTGTACAAAACAGCAAGATGGGGTAACTGTGTGTGTGTATGTTTATTTCCCCCAAGGTAGTGTTGGCTTCTGTGTTCTTCCAAATCATGTGCATTACCTGGAACTTCAACAAGTACAAAGTGGTTTGTTCAGACCTGCAGTATTTTTCTTCCAGACAGCTGTCGACATCATAAATGATTCTTTTGTCCTGGTATGTAAGAAGACAATGTTTTACTTTTAACCCACTATCTCATATTTCCTAAACCTTGTCTTCTTACACTTAATGCAGCCGTGCTTGTCCTTCACAGGGGACACTGAACAATACAACAGACAGATAAATACACCTGCTGATTGTTTGTGAAAGATATAAAGAGATATAAAAAAAAAAATATATAAAAGATATAATTAACAGGTTAAACTGAAATTTTAACTGAATATTGTTACTGCTTTTATGATAGCTAACAACTAACCCTGGTATAGACTGATCAGGAGTTTTTAAGCTCCAGAAAGCACCATCAAAAGCCATTTGAATTTCATTTCATTCAAGCTTGTGTGTATTTAGCTGCAGTGTGTGAAAAGACATGTTCCATGTTTAAATTTTAAGTGCAAATTTTTTTAAATAACTTTAAGAACTACCCAGGTAACAATTTTAGTGTCTATGAATGTTTCCCTAAGGTTTTCGTTAAGTAACAAAAACGTTAACAACATTATTTTGAAAGTTCAAGAAACTTTCAAAACATCAAGTATTTTAGATGTTGTAGAAACATTGCTTGGTTATTGGGACATTATTCAAGTATTTTTATCTTCTGTAACGTTTTTGAAACGTTCCACTAACTATTTAGGAAAAACACTTTTGATATAAGTGATTAAAAATGTCATACTAACGTTACTGCAAGAGCGTTTGTGAAAACATTTACAGAATGTTAGCCAGCGTTCTGAGAACGTTCCCTGTTTGCTGAGTATCATCACTCTTACAAGATGCCAAACAAAATCTCATTAGATGGAGGAGTTTTTTGTGTAAACTAAGAATGATTCTGTGTTCTGTGTTCAGAGATGGTTCTAACAACAAATGAGAACAAAATATCTCCGCAAGGTGTCAGTACAACACAGATTTATGCATATGGAAGCAATATCGCTGCTGTTCTGTCATCAGTCGACAGGTGGCAGTGTTGAGCTACAGCAATCTGAACTGCGCAGTAGTTTATGTATGTACAGCATCACCTGTGGGCCTTTGAAATCAGTGTTTGGGAATGACGGGATTTTTTTCTGCTCCAATGGATCGACACCGCAGCATCCCTGACAGTAAATGCAACTGTCTGTCAGCTCCTAACTGAATGCACAGTATTTAACCTATACGTCTTTAGTAGGCCCTGTAGCCCCTGTATGTATGTATTCAGTATATAACCTGTGGTCGAGACACGTGCTTTGATTCTTGTCCACACATGCGTGTTTAATGTATTGCCCTAGACACTCATTTTCACATGCATTAAACATTTACTAGCATTATCTGAACATCTGGAAACGTTGCATCTGTTCTCACGCTATTTTTCTATGTGATTTATTTTCTTATCTTAGTAACATAGTAACTAAGAAAGTAGCGTAAAAGTAACGTAATCTTTTTACTCAACAATTTACTCAAATCGTCCATAACCATAGTTTCAGCCAAACTAATACAGCTGCTACAATTACTTGACCACTAATCTGTGTTAACTTGACATTAAACGCTGATGTCACTAACATACAACTTATTGTATTTTGACAGAAACTACAGTTACCTTAATACAGTTTTGCAAGGAATAAATACTTCTGTAAATACATTAAAATAACTGTGGAGATTTAGTTCACCTGTTTAGTTCGATTTTATGCACCTGTATGTAATTGGTGTAGCTTAACCTGTTAATTAGAAAGATATGTCTATAAAGCACACATTAGGCCCTATAGTGCACACTAATATATACATATGGTAAATGTTTTGAATAATCCATAAAGCCATAATAATAAAGTGTCATTTTATTGTTAATGAAAAATGTAGATCATTTGCTTCTACATCACAGGACATTTATTTATACAGTCAGAATATGTATCATACAAGCCAGACTGCATGAGCTTCCCACATTCATATACACCCTTCAGCTGGGCGAGAGAGATAGGTGGAGAGCTGTTCTTAAGAGCCTTGATATGAGCCAAAACATCACCGTATACTTCCTCACTTATATTTATAATGAAAGAGACATTATTTATCATCTCTTTCATCTTCTGTTTAGTATGCAGGTGCACCTGTTTCCCACCCTGTTCTGTGCGCCCCCTCATTGATGTTCCGGCTGCGTTTGCGGCAGAAAGCAGGGGCGATCCCACCCTCCCCTTTTCCATTTCTGCCTCTGTCAGTGGTTCTGCGTCTTATGAATGAGATTCAGAGCTGAATGGAAGGCAGAGGGGCTCCGCAGTCTCCCCTAAAGACCCTCATTGCATTCAAGTCACGGACAACTCTGGGAAAGAGACGGGAGCCTCTGCTTGCATGCACAGCCAATAGGAGACTTCCACAGGGATGCAGTTACTGCATGAGAGGAATCCAAAATGCTTGATTCCTGGGCAGCTGAGAAGTCAGACAGACACACACAAAGAGAGAGAGAAAGAGAGAGAGAGAGAGAGAGAGAGAGGGGTGTCAATAACACATTGACATTTATCTCTTAAATATGGGCTGATCTCCCATATTTATTTAATTAAAAGCTTTAGTGTTACCTAAAATGCTGATATACATTGTAAATTATAACTGTAATTACTTCTATAAGTATCATAAAAAGCCTTAGGTGTGAAACCCCACCTGATAGGTACAGACACACTCAGGTCAGTGGGACAGAGGTCTGTGGAAGACACGATGATGTCATCCAGACATGACATCATCCTTCGATGCATGACAAAGGACCTCAGTCGATTCCCAAGTGAGTTTTACACAGATCACCAAAGATATATCGATTTTCCTAGAATCTTAGTTTATTTGAGTCTGGATTAAAATATTAGATTGGATTAGAGGTTTGTGATGATTTGTTGTATTCTGAAATCTATTTATCTGTTAATCTGTTATTGCAAGTGTTACTTGATTGACAGGTGGTTTTTAAACAGTTAAACTGGAACTATAAAATTAATACCACAGAGACATGCACACCTTCAAAATCTCTCAAAGCAGACAGACAGACAGACAGACTCTTGCATGCATGCACAGATAATACGATGCACTTGTATCTGTGGATTGCATCTTGTTTGTACAGTCTGTTCATGTTCAACCTCTTTCGGCACAGAAAATCTAATCTGTTCAGGAGTAAAATCTCTTAATAAGCAGACTGGCAAACGTATCTGCAGAGACTAATGAAAGCCAAGCTCACCAATCTGTTCTCCCACCATCTCATCTGAATTTATCACTTTCTTACCAGAGAATTCACATGAGATTTTTTTAAATATTAAGTAGCCAATCAGTGTTTAGCAACTGGAGATACTAAATATCATGAAGGTCATGTGATCAAACACATTTAAGGTAGTTTCTTTAGCCTGCTGGTCTTTTGATTTAATAGGTTTCATTTGTTTAGATCTCACCAGCCAGATCTCAGAAAATGTACCACTAAAGTTGTCTGAATATGTAAATATACATCCCATAATAGAAATGTGGATTGCATGAAGAAAGTAACACGCTTAGCTGAAGTACTGTCCCAGCTAACTGTCTAGGTTATTAGAATGTTTCCCTAATGTTGCCATCAAGTAACAAAAATGGTTCTGGGTTCTAAATTTTAATTCTGTAATGCTTTTAAAACGTTCCACTAACAATATCATTTTTATATATGATATATAAAGTATCTTTTACTCAAGTTAAAGTGAAAGGAATACTTTTACTGGAATGATAGTTTATAAAGGTATCTGTACTTTTACTCCAGTACTTGTTTTGTGTAGTTTGTACACAACTGCATGTATTGTGGTGTTATTAGCCTTTCTTGCATCTGGTTTGTGTTTATAATTACACACTTTGATAATACAAACAACAGCCACTAACTGGATGTTTCTTTGTTTTCTAACTAGTGTTGTGTGAGATTGCAGGTTTGTATTGTAATTGTAGGTTCCGGGGCTGTTCACACAGAACGTTTTCCATATTTACAGTGGTACCTTTAAAGTGTTAAAGGTTTAAATATTAAAAATGTGTTCAGGTTTAAAGTATTTGGCTGTGTAATACTGTATCAGTGTAAGATTCAGTAGGCAGGTCATCGTGGACTGATGTGTGCTGATGAGAGTCAGTCAGGTTGAGTGTGTGTGTGTGTGTGCTGATGAGAGTCAGTCAGGTTGAGAGTGTGTGTGTGTGTGTGTGCTGATGAGAGTCAGTCAGGTTGAGTGTGTGTGTGTGTGTGTGTGTGTGTGTGTGTGTGTGAGATGCATGGAAGATAATCTGATGTCTCTGCATCCCTGATTCTGCTCTGTTTTCCCTCCCTCTCTTTTCCTCTCAGTGTGTGATTAAAATCTGCAAGCAAACATCAAATGTATAAAAGCTTTTAAAACCCAATCAGGATTTATACAGAACAGAAGAGGACTTATCACATTATCACATGTTCCATGACTAAAGAGTTTTTATCCAAGACTGACATAAAAAAAAGACTGTATGTGTATGTATGTATGTGTATAAGTATATATGTACATATATTTATATATATATACGTGTTTATATATGTATATATGTGTGTGTCTACATACATATATAACATACACGTATAAATGTGTGTAAATACATATATATATTTACATCTGTATGTATTAATATACATGTTTATGTGTGTGTGTGTGTGTGTGTGTGTGTGTGCAGTGTTTTTTTTTAATCACAGTACTGATTGTTTTAAAAGTGGATAATTTTAATATACCAGTAATTGGGGGACCACACACAATGTTATTTTGGACTTGTGCATTTTAGCAACAGCTTAAATATAATAAATATAAATATAATATATTTTAAATATAAACAAGAAAAACTGATCACGCATGTATAGAATCGGATACTGAAAGTGAAAATCGCAGCATTCAATCATTTCTTCTCATGTGTGCTTCATATGTTCTGTCAGCATTGACCTTGAATATAATCTGCTACACTTTCCTCAGGACTGCAGGCCACAGACTGATTGACAGGCTAAAACCAGTCCCTGGTGCGGCCCGTGTCCACGCTGATTAAAACATCCCCCGGGATCGGTGATGTAACCCCACAGCCTGGACTCCTGCCCCGTCTTACTGTAATGAGCCTCTGGCTGCTCTTCCAAGAGCATCCCTCTGAAAATTGAAGGTCTTAATCTGTCCTGTAATTCTGTCTCTCTGGATGAGGTACGTGAGGCACATATTTGTCATTTTGTTGGCATCGTCTGGAATTACAGGAATTCTGTCTCTGGTTTGGGAAGGTCAGTGCTGGCCAGTTACAATGAATAATATACATCAACAGACTGTAAACGAGATGTACAGCATTTTGTAAGCATAAGGGCCACATAGAGCAGAGCTGTGGATTTTGAGACAATCGTTCTCTATAAGTAGAAATATAAGTGTATGTGTTGTACATGTGGACTCTGTACACATGCCCTCTTGGAAATGGTGGGTTAGTTAAAGACAGACTGGTCTTAGTAAAACGTTTAACCCATTTTCTCACTATAGAATCCTCAATGTTGAAGGCCACATACATAAACACACATTCCTTCCTTCCTTCCTTCCTTCCTTCCACACACACACACACACACACAAATGCAAGTAATGTGTGTTAAGTGAGCGTTGTCATGCATTAATAATGGATGCATTTGCTTGTGACAGATCAATTTGGAAGCCTCATCAGTGTTAATTAGTAAAGCCCCTCGGGGAGACTGTAATTGGTGGCTGTTCAGCGTCTCTCTGCGACATCATACAGGCACAGTTTTACACACAAACTCAAAATCTGTGCCTCACTCTGTGGGTTTACACTGTACAGTAACTGAAGTGTCCCGAAATGATGAGATATCAAGCTGTCAGCATTACAAGAAGAAGACAACAATCATTTTTATTGGAAAACTATTTTTTCAACTTTTGGCAGCATTGTGAGTTTAGTCGTTTTTAACATAAGGACACATTTACAAATGTAAAACTGCCTCCAAGTGAGCTGAGAGAGAGAGAGAGGTGGCAGTAAGAGACTGTTGCTATGGAAACGGTTTCGTGCCGTTCACCTTCTTCAAACTTTGTGAGCTTATTTGGGCTGTGTAAGTGTGTGTGTTTGCGTGTGTGTGAATGCAAGTCAGACAAACTGTGTGTGTCTGTGTGTAAATTAGAGTGACAGATGTGGACGCAGTATTTAAAATTAAGCTGACACAAAACAATGCATTTCATCAGCACCTGATTTCATTTGAAAAATTGTCTATAATCAGACTTAGGCTTCAAGCTGCAGTCTGTAACGTTTTGGGTTAGAAATGATCACAAATCAGTTATTGAGCGAGTCCATTCTACATTCTTACCCCAATTGCCAACAGTAAGTTTATAATAACGTTTTATAATTGGAGCTGTCAGGTCCGATTTCTCCAGAAATGTCAGTTTGGCATAATTTGACTTCAACATACATAATGAAAAGTAACCTGCAATTTTATATTTCAAACAGAGATGGCGGCAAAGAGGCAAAAGTTACGGATTGCAGCTTTAACTGGTGTTTTAAATTTTAAAAAATCTTGATGGACAAAAAATGATTTCCAGAGTAACACCTTGTATTGGTAGTTTCATGGCACTTAAAATTATTAGGTTAAATGAATAAAAACTAACATCTAGAGTAAGTGTTACATGAGTACAGACAGCTAACAGATGACAGCAGAAGATTCACACAGCACAGATGGGTTGATTTGTGTTCAGGCCGTGGCTGCATGAGTTGGTGTCCCTCTACAGTTTCGGCTAACATACTTTGTCTGGTTTGTGAAAGCAGCAAGCTGTTTCTAAGAACACACACGAAAATACAAAATACATCATATTCCTCTGAGCACAGCTCTGCATTTCTGCGGCCTGTTTAACTGCTGAATTCAAGATAATATTGAAGTTGGATAATAGATAATATTGTAGCTTTCAAACTCCCGCCTTCCTCGAACCGACCGACCGGCACACACAGGAGGAACTCACCATATATGGTATGATGATGTAAAGATATATAGAAAGGCCAAAACTGGTGACGTATGAACAGGCCTGTGGGACAGATGAGGTTAGCGGTGAGAAATCAGTACATTTTTTTCAACCAATCAAACGGATGCTGGACTCTGCCACACACTGATACAGACAATAATAGAATAGAGCAGTTTTCTAATTACAGTGCTTAAAGTGTCCCTTCAGCAGATGTTTCCTAAAGTGTGTGCATATCTCTGTGTGGTAATAATGGCATTTGCTCCAAATTATTTGTAATTAAGTTGTTTTCCTGAAGACGTGAGTGACAGTTTGAAATCTTGAAACACAAACCCAATTTTCAGACCCAAAAAAGAAGTTGCAGAGACAGACAGACAGACAGAGAAAGTGTGCAAGAGATGAGATGAGAGCGAGAAAATGAGAGACACTAGGACAGATGAGAGAAAATCTGAAAGCTATTTCATCATGAAGAGTGCGGTGAATTTTTCATCATGAGGAGCTCAGTGAATATTTCATCGTGCGATCAAAAATAGCTGTACGCTCGCTCTCCTACTCCGCGTCTCTCCATACGGCCCGGAACTTTCTTCAGATGTGAACAGGCTGATGTTTAGCTGAACCCTCACCTTCGAATCCAGCAAGTTTATAGGCTGTTATTGGCTCTGTTTACAGTAACACTTTCTTTTACTGTTTTTTTTTTGTCATTTTGTTCTTGGTATTATAATGACACTTTGCTTTAAAAGATTTTATTTTGCTGTCATTTATAATTGCTTATGTGAAATGTGTAAATCTAATTTTGCCTTTTTTGGTGTCATACTATAAAAATACTTAAATAATAATGACAAAACTATTGGCTTTTTCTTCTACTGTCTAAGCAGGTGTCTCTATATTAATATATTAAAAGCAGTATTCTGTAAGTCTTTACTATATGATGAGGGGCCCCCGTGTTCAGATGTAAAACCCCAATTGGCTTTCTCAGTGATCAGTTATGTGACCTCTCAGGAAAGGTCTCACCCCCCAGGTCTCAGGGTTAAATTATATTGTTTATAACTAGCTGTGTATAAAATATAAGTCTTTGGAATGTTCCCATTTAGATAGACGGGTAACGTGTGTGTGTGTGTGTGTGTGTGTGTGTCACAGAGAGAGAGTCAGAGAGATTTTTACAGAGCCTTTGGCAAAAGCCTCCAGGTTGCTACAGGCACACTGATATACAGTAATGTTATCCCTCACACAACCTACATCAAGATACATACACACTTACATTAAAATGATTCATGCATTTTAAATATAATTTTTTTAGGACTACTTGAATAACATCAGATATTTCTTAATATCTTTTAGTGTTATGTAGCTGCATTTATCGTTCATGTTACCGTGGTGATTTTAGCCTTAATATACCTTTGCTTTCATCTCAAAGTAATTTTAGTTTTAGAAACACAAGATAAACAATTGCTAAAAATATATTTTTTAAATATTTTAAAGCAGAAATCTATCGCTGCTTCATTTGACTTTTATCTGATACATAAAGAAAAATATGTAAAGTAACTTGCAATTTTATGTTTCAAACAGAGGTGGCGATAGAGAGGCAGAGTTACGGATTGCAGTTTTAAGATTGCAGGAGTTGAACATCTTCAGCTATAAACATTGTTTTGTTGTGATGTTTTATTTGCACATATAAGCAAAGTTGTGATCGTTTAAATTAGCCTTATACCCTGTTTTGATGTCAGAAGTTTTTCACTTCAAGCACTGCAGTGGCTGTGACCATATTAGATTATATTTGTTTACTTACCTTTAAATGTTACATACATACATTATAGACTGAGCTGGGCTGCTTTCTGTGTAAAAGCTCACAGCATGCGTCACGATAACTGTGAGCAATTTAAGATTTCAGAGACAGTTATTTGTGAAGTGCGGATTCAATTACATCCTTCTTTGACTCAGAAAACCAATCAGAAAGCAGACTGAGGTTCTTTACTGAAGAGAGATTTGAATCCGTGGAGTAACAGGACAATGAGAGCTCCAGGGCTGAGCTCATTGCTGTGTGTTGAAAGTTATCCGTGCACAGCAGAAAATGGCTTAGCTGAAACTAGTCTGTCTGGTATTGTCACACATACTGGATATTTGCCCTAATTAGGTCACGTGATCAGAGCCTCGGCATCAGCCCTTCAGTAATAAGAGTAGATGGTTCTGCCATCGCAAAGACAAGCTACGGACACAGGGGTACCGGGCTGTGATTCCGGTTGCCATGGCAATGCGCATCCCAGCTAGAATGGGTGCAGCGAGTTACCGTGGAAACTGGAGATGCCTGAGGGGGCCGGAGGTAATTGGCAGAAATGATAGTGGCTGCCACTGTCTTCTGTGGTGCAGAGAATCTTTTGATGGCGAGGAAGAAAGCTTTTTTGTTTGTTTTTTTGGTTAATCTCTTGAGCTGAGGGTCTTTTTCCACATGGATAGCTCATAGTCGCTGATGGATGAGAATGTAGGTGTGGAGGGGTCAGAAAGAGGGAGGCAGGGGAAGAGAGGAGGCAGGAGAGGAGAGGAAGAAAGGAAAAGAGGAGGCGGGAGAAGAGAGGAAGAGAGGAGGCGGGAGAAGAAAGGAAGAGAGGAGGCGAGAGAAGAGAGGAAGAGAGGAGGCGGAAGAAGAGGAGAAGTGAGGGGGAGATAAGAGGAGGCAGGAGAGGAGATAAAGATGCATTTTGTTTTGGGTCAAACTGTTTCAGACAGATTAGGTTCAAATTACAAGTCATAGACAGATTTAAATAGTCAAAATCAAACTTGGGTTGTTTTTCTTACTTTTGCATCTTTGATCAGCTTTAATTTTATATCATGACATAAATAATATGTAATCTCTCATATACATGGTTACATGGCAATGTCACAAGGCTATATATACAGTTTACAAGAAGATACTAAGGTCTTGTTTTCTAGTAGAAGTATCAAAACATTTTCAAAACAAGATAAAAAATTGTGTAAATAGTGAGACTCGTATTTTTCAGAGAAGTTTATTTAGTTGGCAAATAGTTTCTTCTTGTTATGAGCATACACGTTTTGTGCTTTTTGCTTAAAGCAAAACAAAAGTCCTTTTTCTGAAGATATATTCTAGTAAAACTAATCTAGGTTTTTAGGCTACATTTTTTAGAGTACATTTTTACTGTTATAAGAATGACTACATTTTTTACTGGAAAAAAGACCCCAAAAAGATTAGGAAAAGATTTTGCACTGTACAAAATCGTTTCCCTTTATAAAAGAGAAACAAAGAACTTTATTTCTGTGACTAAATACCTGAAGCCACAGCAAGCGAATAATGAATAAAAAAGCTGAAGATGTAGAAAAGCGATGTTTGCAAATGTCACTTCTGATCATAACATTCTCACCGGCCATTTTCACCCTCAGTTTCCCATAATCCCCCTCACTCCAGTTGATATGATAATTCTGTATAGTTCTGGGTCAAACTAAAGATATCTACAGCTGACATACCCGTCACCCGACATCACATTTCACATACCGTCTCTCAAACTGCCATCCCACCGCTTCATAAAGTCAAACTTTTTCATAGAGCACATGTATTTATTTTTGAATGTATTCATAATTTATGTATTTGCTGTTTATAGAACACATTATATATATATAACTTATTTTTAATGAGGTTTTTTTGCAGAGATGAAAAGAAAACAAAACAATTACAGAAGATCCTGGTCGGGGGGGCTGTGGTGGGTTTAATCTAGTAACTAGGCAACAGCAGAGCCCAGATTCTCCACCAGTGAGCCCAACGTTACCACGTGAGTCCCCTGCACGTGCCACACACACACACACACACACACACACACACACACACACACACACTGGCTCTCGACTTTATATTTAAACAGCATGTTGCTTTTCACAAATATTTCATGTTATACTGTATGGATATATATTAGTTTTTAATATGAAATGATTAAGTTTGATTATTGTGTATTGATGTATTTGTACTGCAATCTTTGTTTAACAGATATTTATTTTTTATATTTAATTGTTTTGTTTTTATTATACTTTGTTTAAACTTCTGCTATAACAAAGACAGCTTATCACATATGAATTATACTGAAAGAGTATAAATTTGTATTGTGTATATATACATAATTTTTACAAACGCATGTAGTTTTTTCTTGTTTTAAGCATAAAAGGATTTTTAAATATTTTTACTGGAAAACGATATAAAATACTGATATTAAATGTAAACATAAATGTAAAAATATCAACTACTGTACCTGCGGACAGTAAAAATGCATCTTAAATAATTTACTGGGACACTAAATTCTGCCCGATATTTTGTTCTCTGTCTTTCCCCAAAAAAGAGCTGCTCAAAGCTTAATCTGCAGATATTTTTAGCTACATAACAGACAGTGAACATTGTGAGGTGTCAATAAACCCCGGCCTGATTGTATAAATACACAAAAGCGGGACTGTCTCCTCGTTCTCTCTTTATCTTTAAATGTAGGTCACACAAAAGCAGCTGAACAATTACACGCAAGAACTTTAGCAGATGCCTCTGTGCCAAAACCATCTTTTAATTTTATCAGATCGAGGTCACTCACTCATATTCAATGAGGGTGTATTGATATAAACAGTAAGTTACTGTTAGAGGGATAGTTTTACAGTAACTTTCATCATTTAGTCACCCTCATATCATTTCAAAGCTGTATGTTTCTGAGAAATGCAAAAGATATTTTGAAATATGTTGGTAAACAAACAACAGTGGCACCCATTGACCTCTATTATATGAACACAAAACCACTGAGACATTTCTCAAAATATCTTCTTTTGTGTTCCACAGAAGCAAAAAGTCACACAGGTTTCGAATGACATGCAAGTAATTTCTGGCAGAATTGTGTCTAACATCTACCCAGCTAACAGGTAACATTCTCAGAACGTTCTCTTGTTAAGTCACAGAACACATTGACACCTTGTCACCTCACACAAGCACACTGCAGTATTATTGATTATGGCCTCATGGTTTGATGGATTCATGGAATCTGACAGTGTTTGAATGGCAGGAGATTTCCTTTGCTCAGCAGAGGGACACATTGATTTATCACTGGTGTTTCTCTCTCGCTCTCTCTCTCTCTCTCTTTAAATACAGGATGGCTCATTGGACAGGACATGAAACTCTCCTCACTCAATGACATCTGGAGCCCAATCAACATATGGCCCGATGCCAGTCCTGAAGCTCCCGCTTCATTCTAAGAAGCAGAAGGTTAATTCTTCCCTCGTGAAAACGTTTAATGCTGATCTAAATACCCTTGAGTTTCTTGCAAACCTTTGAGGTGATTTGTCAGACCTTCGCAGTAATATATTCACTGTAACTGTACAGGAGTGTGCATAGCCAGATACAGTCTGATACACACACACACACAAAAACTTCCTCTGTTTCAACTTCTCTCCCCAGTTTCTGTAGTCGTGATTTGTTTTAATAAGAGTCAGTGTGTTAGAAGCGGCTGCTCATTGATCCAGGCAGACACATCTCCCAACTGCCTGAACATCTCAGATCTGCCACATTGATTGGAGCAAGTGAACCTTCAGCAAGCAGCCGACCTCCTGAGACACACACACACACACACAGCCTGTAATCGGCTTGTTTCGATTTATCACTGGGAGGGAGTTTTAGAAGCTCAGTGCAGGACACATGGCCCAAATGTATTACAACACATCGTAATGTTTATGTGCTTACAGTTCAGCTGTAGACGTACGGTACGGTACAGTTTGGTCACATGACTGCTTACATTGTCAATCTAATGAGTTGTAAGTGAGATGTGAGTTTTTATGTTTAGTTTACAGGTGGAGTATCTATGTTAATAATATGTAACGCAATAACATATTTTTCAAAACAAAAATCTCCTTTTGTGCTCTCAAAATGTCCAGTTTTTTAGACACCATATTAACATCTTTGCTTGTTTTTTTTGGGACATTATTCAAACATTTTTTATTTCTGTGATGTTTTAAAATGTTCCACTAACACTTTAAAAACAATGCTATATATGTTCTTTGTAAACTGTAAACTGTAAACTTGACAGTTTGAGGTTATTGTTAAAGCATGATTGCATTGGAAAAAAAGATTCTTTTGAATTATCTTTTTGTGTTTTTAACAGACAAAAAAAGCAGGACATGAGGGTGAGCAAATAATGGCAAAAATATAATCTTTAGATAAACTGTTAATTTACCTACAACAGTGACTAAATGAACTTTCTTTGCTTTATTCTTAGCAGTGTCTTTATATAAGTTTTTAGCCTGTCTCTCCCATCTTATCAGTTAAGAACATGAAACTTACATAACGGCTAAGATTCAGTGAGTGACTGAAATAAATTCATGACTGTCTATGTGGCTCTAATTGACAGTATTTCACTGGTCTCCTCAAAGACCTCTTGGGAAAAGAAAAGAGTCTGTGTGACTGAGGTCAACTTATTATCAGACTGTCCAACCAAACAAAGATTTCTACCATGTTCCGGTTTAATGAGTGTTTTTGTGTTTGTATTAAATTAATAAACTGAAGACAAAAAAAGAATTTTACTTTCTGACATTTGGATGCTTGGAGTTATTAGTGGAATGTTATAAAATGTTACAGAATTAAATAATTTGAACAGCTTTCTTATAACCTTAAAACATTAATACAATGTTTAAATACTGGACATTTTAAAAAGTTCCTAGAACATTCAAAATATAGTTTTTTATGTTGTTGTTACTAATAAAAACATAAGGAACGTTCTTACAACCTAAAATTGTTAGCTGGGCACCCTCCAGAAAGAAGGTACTGCCACTTTTTGGCAATTGTGTGCTGTCAGAACCAGATATTTTGCACTGCTAAAGGTTTTAAAAAAATGGCAGTGCAACAATTAAACATTAAAGATATAACCAGAGAGGGAGAGAAAGATGTTCTCGACTGATGGAGAGCGACTGATTCATCTAATGCAGCTGTTACCCTTTTCATTCAATAACTCACAATTTTCCTCATCATTTTAAAACGCTGATAGGTTAGACATTGTGCTCTGTTGAATAGGTGATTCTCGCTGGCAGAAAAAGTCGGTCTCTTAAGACATTTCACCATTGAGTCGGGCAGAGGTTGCCATGACGATGAGGGTGTGCTAGATGATAGGGCAGTGAAAATGACTCACGCTTTAGAAATGCCGGGACTCAAACATCACCACGTGAAGAGTTCACCTACGATAAATATGATGTATTTAGCATTTAAACAACAACAAGACCATTAAAGCTGTAATCTGTAACTTTTTGGGTTGTTCAGAATTTAAACTTGTCATCCATGTTAGGAAAATAACTCTGCAAGTAACCTGTAATTTTAGGTTTCAAACAGAGATGGCGATAGAGAGGCAAAAGGTGCAGATTGGAGCTTTAAATGTACTAATTTATGCTTATTTGTGATCCAAAACATGTCATTTGTAAGAAACATAAATCATAAATGGGTTCTGTATATTATCAATAGAAACTCTTCATATGAACCCACACATACAGACACACACACTAACGTCTGGTCAACAGAGACTGTGGCCCAGTTTTGCATGAATACTTTGCAGTAGCTACAGTAGAAGAGTTGAATTATGGGTCACTGTCACTTTTACACACAACAGATACTGAGTGAGATTTATGGTATTCATTATATGAACACAACAGCACTTTCCTAAACGTCTGTTTGCTGTGCACTGTGGAGTAAAAGACCACTGTCGTCAGAAAGGCCATATTACTATTAACCAACAATAGTAATGGTTAACCTTGTCTGTTTAACCTTTTACTCTATACTTGTGTCCCGCCTATTGCCTTTATATTTGAATGATTTTAAATTATTTTCCTAAAGAAGTGTTTTAAAAGGGATAGTTTAACATTTTCTATCATTTTCTCACACTTATGTCATCACAAACCTCTGTGACCTTTTCAGAACACAAAAGAAGATATTTGGAGAAATGTCTCAGTAGTTTTGTGTCCACAGAGTGGAAGTCAATGGGTGCCAAATTGCCAATGTTTGGTTACCAACATATTTCAAAATATCTTTTGTGTTTCTCAGAAGCAAAAAAGTCAAACAGGTTTGGAATGACATGAGGGTGAATAAATGATGAGATGAAATTTCATGTTTAGGTGAACTGTTCCTTTAAGCATGTATGTTACTGAATGTTGCATATCTCTATATATTTTAGAGCCATCGTATTTTGCTGGACAGTTTACAGTTTTATGATCCACTCTCTCCAGATGGAATATTTCTGCATGTGCCACATTTCTCTCTGAATATGAATTTATTTTGGCTGCTGTGTTAAGTCAGCTGCTCTGTTTATTTCTGCTCTTCTCCTGTTACTGTTATCAGGAGAGCTGAAAATCACATCAAGCGTTTTATTTTTAGCTCGTGCAGAGAGGACAAATAAACAATATGCTACAATAACACGAGCTACAGCATATTTAAGACACTGAGTGGCGTTACTATAAATATTCTGTGGATGATTTGAGTTGTGAGGGAAGTGTCTCATTTTACTCCACAGACGCTTCAGCACTGACCTGTTTGCTGTTTAGTGCTTTAATTCATCTCAAGCATGAAAAATGAAGTGGTCCTATATTATAATATAGGTTCTGTTTTGGATTGAAATGTGACACTTAAATAGATCATAATAGAATAGAATAGAATAAATGCACAGGCCTCAGTAGTAAACAATGTAGAAAGTACCACTAGCTAAGTATGAAAACAAAAGACTATAAGATGGTTTTACTAATAACCATTACATAATAAACCTCTGTGTGTGTGTGTGTGTATTGTATGGTATGTGTGTTGGACAGGAATGTTTTGATTGAATGAATATTTTTCTATTGTATTGTAATGTATGTACTGTATACATGTGTGTGTGTGTGTGTGTGTGTATACTTTGTTTATCTGTAGTTATGTCATTATGTTATTTGTCATAATGCAAATAAATTACAAATTACTTTCAGTAACTTAAAGAACTTTAACTGAAGTTAGAGAGAGATAAAAACAAGCAACAAAGCAACATGAGACATTTTTACAGACACATGCTAAATGAAGTCCTGAAGTGACTTTCTAATAATGTGATTCTGAAATGAGTCACTGTCATCAAGGAGCAAGACATGCGACGCTGCATTTTCTGCAGGCAGCAACTTTAGAAGTTCTGATGATCTAATCCAGCCAATTGCAACTCTTCTGCATGCATTAGGGTATAATGCATTCCTGCACAGAGCATGCATTGCCCTGTCTGCAGAAAATGCAGCGTTGCATGTCTTGCTCCAACGCCTCTATATGTTGCAGAAAAACATCAAAAGCCGCAGCGACCTGCAAAAGCGCATCAGCGGAGCGTAAACTCTTCAAAGATCTGCATTAATAAAGCAGAAATCTTTCATTTTTAATTATTTTCTGAAATGTCATTTCTGTCTGTTTCAGATCCTGATCAGAAAAACAGCTTGAGGGATGTTTAGACTCTTCTCAAGCTCTGTAGCTTCCTGGAAAGCACTGGTTTGGGTCATCATACAAAACTGATTCTGCGAATTAAACCTTTGAACAGAAATCGAACCTTTTGGGTAAGACTTGTGTTCCTATTGAAAGCAGTTTACTGAAGTAATTCCCAATTATGTGTATTTAAAAACAAATTGCAGGTGAGTCTGTTTGCCTCTGTACATTGTTTTTAATTAAAGTATATCATCATAATATTGGCTCTTTGACAATATTAATCATAATTTTAAATCATATTCACTGTTGTATGACTCAGAAAGAACATATTTCTGGTTTGGTATAGATACATTTGTGTCCTAATGATGATAAGACAGTTTTGGAAACACTTTTACTGTATAGAACTTGCATTGAATTTGTATTGATCCTGGAATAGTTCTTTAAAAGTCCTCTGATGTTTTGCCCACAACCTGAAGTTAATTGCTCCTGATCTTCACTGGTTAACTACTTACACACTTTGTGTTTCCAATTAGCATGTGGAAATCGAACCGTAACTTTGGCATTTCAAGCACGATGCTCTGAGCAGTTACAAGCAGTCTAGCTAATTGAGACTTCTGGCCCTTATTATCATTTTGTTTGTCTAAAAATCGTAAGTTTTAAAATGATCACAGTAACTTTTCTGATGTCAGTTTGACCAATATGAGTCACGTTATCACTTCACAATAAACGACACCTTTCTGTTCTTGTGGTTTGTTCAGGAACGTTAAAATAACGGCTGATCTGCTCCAGTTGTTTGGAGGCGTGTTTATCTCTAAGGTGTGAGAGAACGTGTCAGACTGTCTCTCTGGTGTTTCGGGTTAGTGAAATAATGGGAAAACGGGACAGATTAACTCAGCTGTGCTGTGGAACATTTGTAGAACATTTGTCCCCTGGATAATGATTTGTTGCTTTAATAACCTGCCGGTTCTGTGATGTCTGATCTGAGCCAGATGAGATTAGACACTACAGTGAAAAACAGCTCCACCTAAACTCATGTTTTCATGTTATGGATGTTAACATCCACTGATGGATGTGATTAGGGATAAAATTGCAATGTTTGTCAAGTAATCATACAATAGCTCATTTTATTAACTTCATAATTAGTATCAAGTTAATTAGATTTCTGTAGCTCAACTGGTGGAGTGTGGCACTAGCAACACTAATGTCATGGGTTCGAATCCTAGGGAAAGTGATTCTGTAGTTTAATTAATTAAAGGTTATAAGTTTGATCCCCCCCAGACAACACAAAACTTATTTGTTGAATATACTTTATGTCCATTTAAGACCATTTAAATTATTTTAATGATGTGATAAAGATGATGAGATCATAATAGTAAGGCAGAGATGTGCACAGGTCTTCTGTTTTGTGTAGATGTATGTATAAAGGTGCCACAGTATGTGGGCTGTTATGTTAGTTTGTTTAATGAATAGATCAGTCAGTCAGTCAGCAGCAGTTAAAAACATCTTGCCTTCAGTTAATGTCTCTAATTCCTGCATTAAGACCCCCAGCCTCCCCTCCCATCCATCAGATTATCCACTATGAACATTAAAGATTGCCCATAATCTGGGCTGGTAACTCTATTTTTTTTTTACTGCCTTCCTTTTCCCCTGTGTTTTATGGGGTATATAATCCCCTCTTTTGTTTGACATTTTTCCTCCTCTTATAACTCAGCTATTTTAATGTGCAATGCCATCTTTAAATAAATATGTACATCATGTTTAAATGTAAATAAAAATGGAACAAACGGATGATGGATGAATCCTCGTAATCTATTTATTCATTCACATCAGTTGCAGAGTGTTGAGACATTTGTGTACAATTGTTTGCGCCATAAGTTGTTCATAAGGTTTAAAAAATACTAGGATTTCATGCACAATAAAGCATACACCGAACATTTCCAAAATGATACGAAAACACACAAACACAGATAAATAAACAAGAGATGTTCATAGAAACCGTAAGAGTGCTGTTGAGCATTGCTCTGAAATTGTCGTTTCTAACAGATTTATGATTCACGAAGGCTTATTGCAAAAAAAGCGTGAAAATACGGATGCGTGACCCTCCTCTCCCCAAAACAACATTCAGTCTGTCCTTTATTGATGCTGTTTTACGCCTGCGCATCTCACATCATGTTTGTGTCGACGCACTGTTAAAGATCGCACGAAATGATCTGACTCTGAGTAACAAATATTCAGATATAAAAAATACAAATATTGATTTCGATAAAAAGAATCGTGCCTGGGTTTTAATAAGTGGAAATACCCGCAATGGCACAAGAGAAAAGTTCATGCAAAGAGAACGGCATATATTAATCTATACACGACGCCAAACAAAAACATATCATAGAAAAGATGTAAAGAAGTAAATTAAAGTTCAAAACGCATTTCTCGTGATATTTTCGCTGTTTTTACCCCATGCGTTTCCTCGCATCTTCCTTGCTGGCTATAACATCTATATGTGGGCAATGCACCTGCACTCAAGAGGACGTAAATAAAACGTTTAATCAATCTTCTCTCGATTACATACATCAGCCCGTTTCCATGCAAGACATAAACATAGCTTATTTCTCTGGAAAGATGGAAAAGATTGAGCTATAAGCAGTCAAGGTGAGTCCGGGGTGCTGAACTGGACAGCTCCCCTGAAACAGCAGCTTGTGTCGATGGGACAGATGCCATGAAACCAGGCGTCGTAAAGTCGTGATGATATCTCGGACCCAGACCCACGACAAGACAATGATGAAATCTTGGGTGTCTTTCTTCTTGGGATGGGTTTCGGTTGGAGAATTACCAGCATCTTCAGCATCTCGCTATTTTAAATCATTGTCCAGAATGGCTCTCCATCGCTCTTCATCCTGCGCTGTAGCCGCACTCATCACCTCCCGTTCACATGCACAAGTGCTTCAAACCGGTGATTAAAAGAAAAGGTTGACGAGGTAAAATCGTTCAAGTTTACACGCCAGGAGACGACTTGTCCGTCATGCCTTTGAGAACTTCATCTATTCGATCATCTTCAATGACCACTGAAATATAAAAACACAGATGTCTATTAGAGAATCACTGAAACGGTGCAAGAAACCTGGCATGCATGTGCAAGAAAATGCGTTGTTGCATCGTAAAATGAGATGTGGGTGCCGGTTTTGCTGTACATACCGTGTTTTGCCCGGCCAATCTGCCCGAGTTTTGGTGGCCTTTTGGACTGCGAGGTTCCGAAGAACGAGTTCGTGTCCTGCAGTCGACAGCTGAAGGATATCTGGCTGACTTCAGTGTCCGCGCCGTAGCCGTTCATGTTTCCCTCGTTGTATGGCAGCACCTCGGACATGACTTCACCGACGCTCTCCGAAGTTCTCCAAGAAGGTCTTGGGGATAAACGATAACAGATCACGTCTTAGGGATTGTTAACTTAATTTGTTAAAGTCCAGCTAAGACTCTTCAGTAATGATCTAATGGTCCAGTCGTGGTTAAACTGTGGCTTGTGTTGGGTGGTGTTGAGTTGTGCGCACTTGCGCGCCTGCTGAGCTCTGGTGAGGAATACAGGGAGATCCCGGGACCATAAAGGAAACCCAGACGAAAAGTGAAGTCATGCATCCGGGTCCGAAAGGGAGGGAACAGGGATAAACAAATAACGCACAAGTGAAAAACACTGGGACCAAAACAATAGCCTGCCACCAGTTTTCCTGGATTGACACGCAATATGTTCGAAAAACTGCCACTACAAATAGCTTAAATATGTTACTTGTTAAAACAACGCGTCATTTTATGGGAAACAATTCATTGTTATCATAAATATTATTTTCCCCCATGCAACATCAAACAGAAATATCCACGTTGCATTATACGCAGCTGTATATTATACAGAATATAAGTATTCACGTTGTATTATTTGCAACTCTGGAGGTTAATGACTTACAGTTGGCACATAACTTAACCCAACAGCGCACAGAAGACATTTCATGAGGAAATATGGCATATGTACTTTTTTCGCCTATTTTAAAACAAAACTAGAAAATGAAAATAAGACATTTCGTGCGTAAATATGTAGTAAGAAATATTAAAAGCAATTCCTTATAATGCACACAGTTTTGTTGCCTAATTTTCCTAAATCCCTAAATGAACATTTGGCTCCCTCTGCTGGCTCTTCTTGGAAGCCCTAAAGTTATCAAAATCGTTTTTGCAGTAACGTTGGTAGAACCTTTTTAACATTATATATCATACATATCAAACGCTATTCTTAAGTTACAAAAACACTATTCTTAAGTTGTCGGTGGAACATTTTAAAACAGTACAGAATTAGAAACCCTTTGAATAACGTTCTTATAACCAAACAGTAACGTTAATACGACGTCTAAAACACTGGAACGTTTTAAACGTTCATAAAACTTTCAAAACAACGTTTTAACTACTTAAGGGAAACGTTAGGGGAACGTTCTTACAGCCTAAAACTGCTAGCTGGGTCAGTAACAGGTGGCCCTCTGTGGGATAACGGGAATGTTGCTGATCCATTTATAGACTGACTGTGTGTTCAAAGGAACAGACGGCATCTCTCATCTCATGCATGTTTTTGAGGACTTCATGGTTTAGTTAAAACAACAGGTTTAGTTTTGTGACAAGACATATGCTTCTTGTTAATACTTCAGTCTCAGCTCTTATATTTTTGAGATCTTCTTACTGCAGGAAGTGGAAATCAGAGATGTGTCTGTTTTTTGCCTCTGTGCATTGATTCAGCACCTGTCTGTGTCAGTCAGGAGAAAAGCTGTGTGCCTCTCTACATGAACACGACAATAACACTGTAAGCAAGTCACACAACGACATGACAAGATGAGGAACATTCCTTATCTGTTGATGATATCGTTTCTCTTCGTTCTTCAAGGTAGGGCAATGCAAATTAATATGTAACTTGTTATTATGCAATATGAATATGAGTTTTCTAATGTTTCATCGGTAAGCCTTTGATATATTATAGTTGGTCTACATCAAAACAACTACTAGTAAGATTTTAGTTTTAGTTCGTAATGAACAGCTGTACTAAAGTTACTGTTGGGTTAAGGGAGAGGCTATAACTAACACTATAACTAATACTGACGCCGAACAGGACTGTGTTTTAAATTGAGATACAGATTAATTTGTCAATAAATAAAATCAATTAAAATGTATTTAAACAGCTGAACATGGATATGGATATGAATGGATAAATCTCCATAGGCTTGCCTCTACAACAAGAATGTTTTTATTAATGTGCATAGCAAAATACAAGCAACATTTTAATAGTTTTGTCCATTACAAGCAATAGTAATAATCGCAAACAAATAATGCTTTAAACTTTTTTAATACTAGCTATGTCGAAAACTGGGCTGCGCATTTGTTAGTTCAACCTGCTGGTCGGACTGTTACTGTCCTGCGTACTTTTAAGATACTGCTGAACTTTATGCGCATGCGCAATGAGCCACAGTCCTTAAAAAGTTCCCGACTGAATATATCTTGAATATATCTTGATATACGTCTGATTTTCAAAGAGTGTCTTTATTGTGCAGGTTGTTCTGGTCGGAATGAAGAGGAGCGTCTTATCAACTATCTGTTCAAAGAGCGAGGCTACAACAAAGAGCTTCGGCCGGTACAACATAAAGATGAAACTGTAGATATTTATCTAGCGCTGACACTTTCAAATCTCATTTCCTTGGTGAGTGTTTGTGTTTCTTATTGCATATTTAAACATTATAAACTGACTAACAGAGCATGAGGGAAAAACATAAGTCAAAGGATGTTATGTTGTGTGGATATATGTAAATAACCACACACACATACATATATGTATACATATATACTGTATGTATGTATATATATTTTGTGAAATTATTATATTACATTATTATATTATATATTGGATGTATAAACACAATTTTTCTTCCTTTATGACAGAAAGAAGTTGATGAAACATTACTCACAAATGTGTGGATGGAGCATGTAAGTGTTCATTTCAATAGTTAGATCTATATATACATACATATACATATATACTGTGCATGTGTGTACATTTGTGTTTGTTGTTTTGTTAGGGCTGGACTGATTACAGACTAGCATGGAATGAATCTGAGTTTGACAACATTCCCATCCTGCGGCTGCCCCCCAGTATGGTGTGGTTGCCAGAGATTGTCCTTGAAAACAAGTATGTTATCAGCTTCAGAAGACCACAGTGATATTCCAGTACCATTATTAAAAATAATGTGCATTGAGTTTTAATTTTGCTTTTCTTTATACCAGCAATGATGCCCAGTTCCAGGTTGCCTATTACAGTAATGTCTTGATTTACCCTAATGGATATATGTACTGGTTGCCTCCAGCTATATTTCGAAGCTCCTGTTCTATAAACGTCAATTATTTCCCGTTTGACTGGCAGAACTGCTCACTGAAGTTCAGGTGAGGCTGTTTTATGGTGTGTTACACATTTTTATCAATTACACAGCTAACAGGCAACGTTCCTAGAATGTTGGCTACATTCTCTGTTCTCCTAAAGTTATCCAAACAGTCTTGCAGTGATGTTATTAGAATGTTTTTGTAATGTTTTATATAGCATACATCAAAAACGTTATTGTTAAGTAGTTCGAGGAATGTTTTAAAAACTTTACAGAATTTAGAAGTTTAAGTTTAAACAATGTTCATATAACCAATAAGCACCGTTAATGTGTCTAAAAAACTGTATGATTTAAACATTCCTAGAACTTTCAAAACAATGTTTTTAACATTTTTGTTAATTTATGGAAATGTTCTGGAAACATTCTTACAACCTACATTTATGTTATTGTTTATTTATTGCTTTATGACTCCCACATCACTCATTCTGTCTGGATTAGCTCATTAACTTACAACGCTAAGGAGATTAGCCTGCATCTAAAAGAAGAGGAAGAAGATGGAAAGGCCTTCAAAGTCGAATGGATCGTTATTGATCCGGAGGGATTCACAGGTAAGATCCGGAACATTCAGAGTGTTTGATTCTTTCTCCCGCTTCAGTCTTTTTCTCTCTTCCCGTTTCTGCTTCCAGAAAATGGCGAGTGGGAGATCTCTCACAAGCCTGCCAGGAAAAACACCTACAAAAACATTCCGATGGAGAGCAACAAGCACCAGGACATCACCTTTTACCTGATCATCAAACGCAAGCCGCTGTTCTACATCGTAAACATAATCATCCCCTGCGTTCTCATCTCCTTCCTGGCCTCGCTTGTCTACTACCTGCCTGCAGACAGTGAGTTATCCTGCTGTTTCCTGTAGTAAATACTCATTGATCCAGTGTTATCACAGTAGGACAGTGATAAGCTACTTATAATTTAAAGTAGTTAAAATACAGTTAGGCTACTTATGTGGAAATAATAGTCATATACACAACAAGATACTAACAAAAGTGGCATAAAAAATAGAAGCTATTCAAAGACATTTTAAAACATGAAAACTATACTTTGATACGATACATTCAGAGCAGTGCTTTTCTGCTGTGAAAACACAGGAATAGTTCGTTCAAAAAGGAAAATCGTCCATCATTTACTTACCCCTCATATCATTTTAAACCCGTATGACTATTTTGAAGAACATTGGTAGCCAAACAACATCTCAACTCATTGGCTTCCATTGTACGAACACAAAACCACTTAGACATTTCTCAAAATATCTTCTTTTGTGTTGCACATAAAAAAATGACTGACAGGAGGGTGGATAAATGATAAAAAATGTTCATTTTTGGGTGACAGCTAAACTTGAGCAAATAAATGAATGTTAAATACAGATTATACTGAATGTCTTTCTCATGCTGTAAATGTTTTCAGGTGGTGAGAAGATGACATTGTCCATCTCTGTGCTTTTGGCTCAGTCTGTGTTTCTGCTGCTGATTTCACAGCGTCTGCCTGAGACTTCTATGGCTGTTCCCTTAATAGTCAAGTATGCCATTATCACACTGATATCATACATAATGCACGAGGACCTTTCAGTATCGCTAATGCAGTCTGAGATCAGCCTACAGCCTCCACACACATGAAACCAAAGCTTAGATCTTAAACATATAAGTAAATAAGTTTGGATTGTGGATTGCACCATAGTGTTTAAAGCTGCAATTCTTAATGTTTGCCTCTCTGTCGCCACCTCTGTTTGAAACATAAAATTGCAGGTTACTTTACGTACTTTCTTTTTGTGTGTGAAATTGAAGGTGAAATTTGGTCAAATTCTGGGAAATCAGAACCGACAGCTCAAATTATAAATTATTAAAAACTGACTGTTGCTAATCAGGTTCAGGTAAACAGACTGTTTTGAACACTAATCTGTTATGTACTTGTTTAATAATTGATTTTTGTTCATTTTAAAGGTACGGATTACAACTTTAAGAACAGTAAGATAACAGTAAATCAACGTAAATTAACTGTTTCTAAGAGCTTTTGCTTTTGGGATTGGCAGGTATCTGATGTTTATTATGGTGCTGGTAACCGTGGTTGTTCTAAACTGTGTCATCGTGTTGAACCTTCACTTTCGGACCCCCAGTACCCATGTCATGACAGAATGGACCAAAGAGGTCAGTACCAGAACTTCACACATGCCTAAGCCAAACCACTGACCCTAAAGATATAAAGCACAAAATATAACCACTTATCCAAATCGTTTACAGTGTTGATCTATGCTAGCAGTTCAGACTGGCTAATGTTTAATCTGGTCAGTCAACGTAATAAGAATAAGAGAATAATAAGCACTTTAAATTAACAAAAGCATGATGTCTCTCTCTCTCTCTCTCTCTCTCAGTTCTTTTTGGAACGCCTTCCTCGCCTCCTACACATGTCCCGTCCCACCGACGACAAGCCCGATCCGCAGGGAGCGTTGCCACGGCGATCCAGCTCTCTGGGTTACATCGCGCAGGCCGAAGAGTATTACAGCGTCAAATCCCGCAGCGAGCTGATGTTTGAGAAGCAGTCGGAGAGACACGGCCTGGCCGCTCGGCCCACCCCTAAAGCCAGTCAGTCCCACATGATTAACATGATCAAACTCACAGTTTTATTTTCTTTCAAGTGTTTTTATAGTTTAATGGCGTTAAACGAGCACATTTTTCCCAGCGTACACATCCAGTGATGACTCAGAGGTGTCAGAACAGCTGTACAGTGAGATGAAGCCAGCTGTGGAAGGGGCCAATTACATCGTTAAACACATGCACGAGAAGAACGACTATAATGAGGTAAAAAGAAAATTTGCTTCAATAAACAGGAAGGGGCGGGAAATGGGAGAGCTGTGTTTGAAACCTACACAGAATGCTCAGGAATAGTTCACCCAAAAATGTACAATTTTTCCATCATTTACTCACCCTCATGTCATTTTAAACCTATATGATTTTTTCCTTCTATGGAACACAAAAGAAGATATTTGGAGAAATGTCTTAGTGGTTTTGTGTCCATATAGTGGAAGTCAATGGGTGCCACTGTTGTTGTTTACCAACATTAAAATGCCATACAGGTTTGAATGACATTTCTGCTATAAGCTCGCCCTCATGTGTCACGTTATGTAAGCAACATTTGTTGTGAATGCTGTTTCATTTCCTGGTTTTTATTTTCTTGGGAAACTAAAACCTCAATCATACGTTTTCCTATTCCAGGAAAAGGACAACTGGAGCGGGATTGCCAGGACTGTGGATCGACTGTGCTTCTATATAGTCACTCCAGCGATGACAGTAGGAACTATTTTTATCTTCCTGATGGCCAACTACAACCAGCCACCAGAACTTCCTTTCGCTGGAGACAGTTTCACCTACACAGAAGGAAACAAGCGTTTCTTATGACCTGCCTATCATAAAGCTGCTCTAGATCATACAAGAACAATCATACAAGTTATTCTGGCAATAAAACAAAGCATAAGACTTCTTTTTGCATACCTACACAGCTAACAGGGAACGTTCCCGAATCATTGGTGAACCTTCTCTGAAAGTTCTTTTAACATTATCTAAAGTTCTTGCAATAATGTTAATGGAAAATGTTTTTATGTTATTTCATGTGACAAAAACTGTTATTCTTAGGTTGTTAGTGGAATGTTTTAAAAGGTTACAGAGGTAAAAGTGCTTGAATAATGTTCTTTTAACCGAGCAGTAATGTTAATACAACGTCTAAGAAACTAGGTGTTTTGAATGTTCCTAGAATCTTCAAACATTTGTAACATTTTTATTACTTACTGGAAACGTTTTTACAACCTAAAATTGTTAACTGGGTCTTGCTTTTGGCCATTTGTGCTGGTTTGATTACTAACATAATGTTGTTTAATGAGTGTGTTGAATAAATCTCTCCTCTGAGAAAGGAAATAAAGTAATATTGCTTTCCTTTTCCCACTGGGTAAAATTGTTCCTGGGTCAATAATTTAAAAGCATTTTCGCTGCCGTATTTGCTGTGTTATCAGAATAATCACACAGGGACGTGTTGAAACCAGAAAGAATTGAATTCAGGCCGAAGATCCTACACACAGAGGCAAGCAAAACCGACTGTTTTAAATTATAAATGAGGTTATAAATGGTACAGCTCCCGAAACAACTTAAAAGTGCGTGTCTATTACGCATTTGTGATATAAATAAATCATAAGCGCTGTGCATCACCGTTTGACCGCTAGGGTGTAGTATTGCATCCACTCTTAGTTTATCCACCCACCTGTCTAATTAACACTGTTGTGTTAATGAGATATTAAACAGCACAATAGCGACATGAGGAGAGTCGAGCTAAAAGAAAATCTATAGGTTTCTACAAGTTTCAATGGACTGTGACTGATTCAGTCCATTTCTGGGAATAAATGAGTATTTAAACTTCCAAGGTGTTTGAAGCACAAACTTACAAGTCATGTTGAAAATATCACACACAAATCATGAAGAGCAATTTATAAATAAAACAGAAGTGCTACTTTTCCGTACAGCATTGACTGTGAGTGGTTGCCAGGGTGTTGCTATGCGGTTAAGGTGTTCTGAGTATTTTTAGTGCGGTGCTATTACGTTGCTGTGGTGTTCTGAGTGGTTGCTAGGATGTTCTGGGTGGTTGCTAGGTGGTTGCTATGGTGTTCTGCGTGGTTGCTAGGTGGTTGTTTACTGGTCGAAAGGAAACAGAGACCGTGACACCGGCGGGCAGTCACATTGTCCTCCAGTATATTTTTGCCCTATTAAAAATATGAAATAATTTTTTTTACCATCATTAAAGTCCAAGGTCCTTCCCTCCAGCCTTCACTGAAGCAGTATGAATAAATAATTAATAGTCTACATGTTGTGGGTTATTAAGTGAATATAACTCACTGCTCTGTCCTGTTGGGCAAATGATCTGGAAGTTGGTAGTAACTTTGATCGATTGGATCTTGAAAACCTTGTTACTGTGGTTCACACAAATTGGCCCCGAGATTGGATCTGAAGTCTGAACCGGAGATTAATCCAGTTGTTGACAGTGGGGTCCACGGAGACCCCACCTCCTCCAGACATTCTCCACTGCTCCTAATAGAATGGCCTAATGGCCTGCAATCGCTCTATTGGAGAGTGTTTGTTTAGCTTTGTGGAAATGGCCATCCATCAGCAGAGCAGTTATGCCATTATAGCAAGTGGAAAGAAACGAAACGGGGCTCAGACCGGCGGGCCAATAGCTTTCATAATGAAAGTCTTCACGCAGGCACTGTAATGGCACTGAAGCATAGCAATCTGTGCTTGAGTGTTGCACTGATTTCCCAGCTAACAGGGAACGTTCTCAGAACGCTCGCTAATGTGTTTTATAAGTGTTTTCAATGCATGAGCAGCCCTGCTATGAGACACTGAGTGGAAGTCATTGACATTTTAACTTAATCTACAGCAGCGTTTGATGGACACTTTAACATAATTCTCAGTTTTGAGTCCAAGTACAGTTATGTTTTAAACATGAAAAGTGTTCATAAAATTCATTGCTCATAAAACAATTAACAATTAAACACACTTTAATTAATTAAAAGTCAGACTTATTTATGTTTCAAAGTTTCTACTGATCAAACTTAAGAGTTTCATAAAGATATGAAGGACTGGCAGAAAAGATCTTGCCGTGTGTTCCACCAACCCAGGCGAGGAAAACACATTTTCTGGAAAGGCAGGTATCTGTACCACACAAACATATTCCGCGCAGCTCTGTTTATTGTGAATAAGGATCCTGTCGCAGCTGTCACACAACACCGCTAACCCACTTTTCCCAAAACAACACGCGCTCCTTTTCTCCCTTCCAGAAGAGCAGAAACAGCGTGGATGGGGGAATACATATCACGTCTCCACAACATCTAGGCTGGCAATAAAAATCTCTAGTTCCTCCCACTCCAAAACCACACTTGCACACTAAATCTGAACCCCTTCCATCTGGAAGTGTTTGTTTATCACTCTGTTTGCCCAGCAAAAACAGCATAAGGCGACACAATCATACTGTTTTCTCTCTCCTCATGAGCACCAGAGCTTTCCCCGTCTTCACAGCATCCGTCCCAGAACAAGGATTTGATTTTTCTTCATATTTACAAGTTTAATACCTGGATCTCGCATGTAAAAAAAAGTACATCTCAAAATTATATAACTCGCTAGTAAAAGTTTAGTTTTACACTGTAAAATATTTTAGAATATTTTATTTGACATAAAATAAAGAGTAGGATCGATTATTTCTGTGGAGCGTTGTGGCTTTTAGAAAGGTGATTCCCAGCTAACAATTTTAGTTTTTAATAACGTTTCCATAATGTTTTATTAAGTTGCAAAAACCCTAAAATGTTATTTTGAAAGTTGAGTTTATTCAGTATTTTAGATGTTGTACTAGATGCTTGGTTATAGGAACGTTATTTAAACCTTTTTTATTACATATAACGTTTTAATACGTTCTGCTAGCGTTACAGCAAGAACGTTTTTGATAACTTTGAGAGAACGTCAGCAAACGTTCTGAGAACAGTCCCTGTTAGCTGGTTTGTGACTTAGTCATGTCTCTGAATGGCCAACAGGGGGCAGAATCCCTCAAATGAGCGACTGAATCAATTTGGAACATATGATTTCTGATTCAAAGCTGTTTGAGCCACATACAGCTCTCATTAAAAACACACGCAGGTGATAAATGAACCAGAGGCAAATATTCATTGTTCTGATGAATCTGACAGTTCTCAGTTCTCCTGCTTTGATTCTCACGTCTCTGTGTGATGAAGGGACATGTTTGTGGGGCAGAGCCCACTGATCAGCGAATCTGTGCTGAAGTTCTTGTATGATTCATGCTGACATACTAAGGCCTGATCTGGGCCCGACTCCAGCCTCCATCTGCTGTGGTTCTGAAGTAAGGATGAGTTGGAAAGGAATCAATAGGCGGCCAGTGTGAAGGCCAGACATGATGGTAAACTGGTGAAACTGTCCTCGTTGACTAAACCGCTTCAGTTTATACACAAAAACACTTTTTTGTGTTCATTGACACACATGAGGTGTGACATAAAAACATACTGGATTTGCTCAGAAATGCCATTATTTCACAGAGATGATTATGACAAAGTCCTAAATTTAATACATTTTTATTTCAGTCAACCACAGATTTACAGATTTTCTTCTATTACCTCAATTACCAATAAAGCACTTTACATAAAAACTTTGCATCTCTAATTGTAAATGTATTGTGCTTTCCTTTCTATTATAATAGATGCTGTACTGTTCAATATAACATTAGGACTGTGATTTAGAGTTTGATGATGTCATTGTAGAGGACCAGAGCTTGTTTTCACACTGGAAACTTGTCACAAGGGCTAAATCTTCATAACTTTGTATTTTTGAGTTAAAATGTAGTCTTAAATTAGTATAGAAATTTCAGGTAACATCAGGTCATGCTTGTTTTTAACTGTGTTTTAGTTTTGTGAATATGTATTTTAAATGTTGTCATTAATTTGGCACAAACAATGTTTTTGTGCCTCATTTTGTGCCAATGTTTTTGTTTTATTTTCAGATTTATTAGAAACTGTTGAAATTGTTGATATTGACAACAATTCAAAGGAGTGCAAATTACTTATTTGTACTAATTACGTGAATATTTGTTCTTTACTTATTACTTCTGTCTGTTTTTGTATATTAACGTTATAGCCACATATTTCATGCAAATATTATCCCCCCATCATGACTTATTCCAGACAGATACACATCTTTAACAGAGTTTTAAAGCAGCGTGTCCTCATTAAAATGAATACGGCCGAAAGCCCTTTATCCTCGTGGGAAATAAACCGAGCGCGCAGAGTCACATTCACTTTACCGCACCACCCACAGGCGGAGCGGCGCCCAATTGAATCAACGCTCGCCGCTGCTTTTGGAAGCGACGTTCACTTTGTCCCCGTGGGTACACGGTTCATTTCTCTCCTTCTTGCTCCACATACCCACTAGCAGTGAGAGGTACAGACCTCAGAAGAGCAGAAGAAGAGAGGAAAACGGATATAAAGAGAACGCAGTCGGTGCATGGCACGCAGACGCCACTCTTGGGCACCCGGTGAAGGAAATCTGGTTGGTCACGCCACACTATGCCGGGATCTGAACTGAAAGGCGCATCAGGTCTGGGCTGTTGGGTCTGCTAATACAGATATGGGTGTTAAGAATGACAAGCGGTTGAGTTTGCAGGAGTGAAGTGTTGGGACGCGCATTCCTGGTGCGTTAGGGAATGTGTCGGATCTCCGCTGTTGCGACGCTTTCGGATGCGCGATGCTGGACGAGATGAAATCTCGTAACCGGGGGCCAAAACTAGGCGCTTAACGTGAGACAACCGATCCGAGCTCCCCCGGGCTGCTATAAACCTCATCTTCTGCTCCTCGTACCCGAGTCAAAGGGGGAATCCGCGGAAAGTTTCGCAATGGCTCTCGTAATGGAACCTGTTAGTAAATGGAGCACCAGTCAAGTTGTGGACTGGATGAAAGGTACGTGATGCGTCTTTTCATATAAAGCGCAAAACCCATCATTTAAATAACAAATGGCGCAGGACAGCGAAAGAAGAACAGGCAACACGTTTAACTGTCTGTCATGACTTTTATAATCTAGTTGCAATTACTAACACAATGAGTCTTTTAAGTATTATGTCTATATGTTATTGTTCCAAGAGAAGACGCGAACAGGTGTGTGATTTCAACAGCAAAACGGGCCCACAAAAGAAACATATTTAGCGACTTTAAAATCATAATAAAATTTCACTGCACGTATTTTGTAAGATATTAAATATTGAACCGAACCCAAAAGGCATAATAGTACATCGCCAACAATAAAAATGCGCATTACGCATCAAATTCTATCCCATCCACTTGGCACGGATTAAAACGAGATGTTTTTTATGGGAAAATTAAAGTTTACGTTAAATGCTCATGCATATAGGCAAAGAAGCGAGGGAGCATCTTCGATGATAATGCCCCTCGCGCGGAGGTGGCGGGGGCAATTACGCACCTTCTCTGCTCTGGTGGGCGTGCGCGGCGTGTCCAGATTCGTCATCACAATAACAAATCGAGCAGTGAGTTATCGAGGGTGTATCGCAGGACTCGAGCGGGTCCCGGTGGGATAATGATTCAGACATCTGTGATATAAGAGTTGATGTGTTATCAGATGTAAAATTGTTGCATTTTCATATCCAGTCTTTTCCACAGCTAATATGTTGATAATGATGAACTTCTGGTTAAATGTGTGTCTGTTTATGAGAGATTTTCTCCACCTGTAAAAGGTTTAGATTATGAAAGCTCCGTATTATGAAATGACAACATATTACATTTAATATAACTGCTGGGTAATTATTTATGTATCTGGATCTGATTATATTTACAACAATCCCCTGCAATTTTGAGATAAGTGGTTAACAGTTATAGTTTTTCAATAGATGGTTTTTAAATCAATACAATGTGAATGCAGCCGTTCTTGGAACTAAATGTTGCAGGTTTTTAAGTCAAGACAAGTTTGAGACTTTTGCCATGGATCACATCCAAACCAAAAGGCCTTAAGTCTCAGTGGCACTTGTTTTTGTAATCACATTTATTTCTGCTCTTTATTAATTTGTCTCATAATTCTTCATTCATTCAAGCCTGGCTCATGTCATAAAATTCACCCAGATGATCCATTAGTGGCTTTAATACTGCTCCACCCCCCACCTGCTACCCTGCTATGAGGAAACATTCTCAGAACATTGGCTAACATTCTCTAAATGTTCTTGGAGTAACATTAGTAGAACTTTATTCACATTATATATCATATATATCAAGCATTTTATGCTTTTATTACGTTCTTAGTGGAATGTTTTAAAAACATAATTAAAAAATTTTTTGGATAACGTTCTTATAACCAAACAATATAATGTAAATGTAAATACAATGTAAATGGACGTTTTCAGCAGGACGTTCAGAACATTTAAACATTCATAGCATTTTTAATGTTTTTGTTACTTAGTGGAAACGTTGGGGAAAGGTTCTTACAACCTAAAATTGTTAGCTGGATACTGTCCCAGTTATCACGATTACAAGCACATAACCTGCAAAAAATAGAGCTGTAGTATTTTATCTGCTTGTGAAGAGCAGATTAATTTAATAGCTCAGCTAATGCAGCTGACAGAGAGACAGGCTGGAGCTGAACTCGTCTGCTTGGAGCTGAGTTTGAGTGTTGGAGGGGTTCATAGTTACATGAGCGTTGGGTTAAGCTGCATCTGTAATTTCTTTCCAGTTTCTGTTTTGATCGATGCCTGTACGTGCTGGGAACACCCCCGGGCCCACACATTACACTCTCTGCACCCTCTATGGTCCTTTCTAAATGCCATCCTTAATGTCCTGCTAATGCTGGAATGGTATATCGGTGCTTTCGAGACTGCCTGGGAAGCCATAAACTCATTAACTTCTGAAATCAGCATTCAGACTCCATAGAATTTCCCTCACAGATGCTTTGAGGGCTCATCATGTGGACATGAGTGATTTTGACTCTTGTGTGTAAAAAGAGCTTAGCTTATGCTCTTAAAAAAGGTTCTTTACAGCACTGCCATACACAAACCATTTTTGGTTCCACAAAGAAACATTTGCTGAAAGGTTTTTAAATTAAACCATTTCTTTCTAACCTTTTAATGGTCTAAAGAACATTTTTCCACTACAAGAAAACCTTTGTGAAACAGAAAGTTTCTTCTCTAAGGTGCTAAAGGTTCCTTATGGAACCATACAGCCAAAAATGGTTCTTCTATGGCACCTTTTTAGAGTGTAGGTGCATCTCTTTGCAGAACACTGCTTGAATTTTCATGTCAAATATGATGGTTCATGATTTATGAGAAGAGACCTCAAGACGAGTGGCATTGTTCTCTGTGTTAGCCTCTGAAATGTGGAAGCTGTCTGGACTCAGCTGTCTGGAGATCAGACTGTGATTAATATGCATGTAATGAGAGGTGAGCTGTTCAAAGAACAGAACACATAGAATGGCTTTAAAGACGAAGGTGCAAGTGAGTGAGAATTAGCACTCAGATTGATTATTGTTTAATGGAGTGTTCCAGAGACCTGCATTTGTAATGCTCATAAATGAATACATTACTTTCCACACTCTTAAAAATAAAGGTGCTAAAATCTTTTTTTTGTGGCCATTTTTGAGTTCCCAAAAAAACCTTTCATTCAAAAAACCTATTCATAGATCCATTTCTTATTCACCTTTTCATAGTCTGTAGAACCTCTACAAAGAACCTTCCGTGCATCAGGAAAGGTTCTGCAGATATTAAAGGATCTTTACGGAACCATGCAGCTTGACAAAGAACCTTTCAGGAACCTTTATTTTTAAGAGTTCACAGGCCTGTTGTGTTATGAAAGATTTTTAATATAAAGTGCTTAGAAAAGATACAGCAAGACATTTAGTGGCCCATCGGCCTGAACGCTAGAGACCTATAAGACTTAACAGAACGATTCGCTCTGTT